>JADLZK010008985.1:0-300038 GCA_015847255.1 Hyparrhenia diplandra | reverse complement strand
CGGCGGGGCAGCTTTGGGGCACTGTTCAAGCAGGTTTTGTAATCTCCGGATGCATAATTTAGTCAGAAAATGGAAAAAAGCTAATTTGAGCTTCATCAACATTTTTTTTTTTGTGTGTTTTAGGAAAAAGTCCCAGTTGCTATCACTTCACGCATTGGAGCAGGTGCACATTTCATCTTCGTCCTAGCCATCACTCAAGTCGTTCTCAGCGTCGCTACCGTCCTCCTGGGACTTTTACAGGTTAGTCCATTCTATCGTAACAATTCGTCTATGTGTCTTCTGCCTCAAACATGATTCATCTAGTATCTTGGTATTTATTTGGTGAAAAAACCACATTAATTAGCTGATAATATCTAGAATTTTTTTTGCCGTTAGGGTCACACGAATTTCAGAAGAAGAACCGAATAAGATTTTTCATGGAACCAATTCTATTCATAGGAAAAATGTATTGGACTGACTATAAAAACCTTGTATGGGTCCGATCCTTTGGATTGAAAAAACACAGAAATGTACACGATCGAACGTTGGATGGAGAAAAAAACACAAAATCAAAGAGATTTTTTGAAAACACAAAAAACAAATGCATTTGAAGACAAAGGAAACCATGAGGTTGGACATCTTGGTAGAATTTCTCCAGAATTCGTATAAAACAAGCTATTCCATAGGAATTTCATAGAATTTGCTAGAATCAAATCCACTGTTCTAACACACACAGCTTCAAAGGAATTTTTCTACGATATTTTTAGTGCTTTATAATCCCTTGATTTTTCCTTCGTTCTAAAGGGGTTGTGTTCGGGGAATTGGGGTGGTGGTCATGCTAGACTAGTTTTTAGAGGTTATTACAACAATAGCACACGACCCACATAATCCATTGTACCACCGTACCTTACTTTTTTTTAAAAAAAATCTTGAAAAACTATGCGACACCAGCTTTTTCGAATACTAGTGGGTAACACACCACTAGGTAGCTAGTCTTACTCATACCGTCTAATAAAATTATGGAAAATTCTTGTTTTCTTTTTAAAAATTTGTATCAAAGTTATAATAATAATAATATATATAGTGATAATGAATTGATATATTAGCTACTATAAATGGTGCATTTCTAGTTATAAATTGTGATATATCTTGATACTTTTGAAAGAGCTTCGTAGGAAATTTTCCTTGAGTATTACCATTCTTTTATAATTTCTCTATTTTTTCTTTGTTCCAAATTAAGGCTTGTATTTTTTTCCTGTTGGGACCTGGAATGATGGTCTTGCTGAACTAGCTGTTTTGTACTCTCTCTGTACTATCTCCTTTTGGTTTAAAATGGTTGAATAAAAAAATTACAACTTACTGAATTCGGTAAATATGGTACCTCCCTAGTTATAAACTGTAACATCGCTTGGTACCTTTCAGAGGACCGTAGAGAAAACCCGTAAACAGAACTGTTAACTTAACATTAATATAGTATTTTTACATGTTCAGATGCGGATCTGGATGCACTGGGAGAACACTATTCAGAAAGAGGGCAGCTCTGGTAGGTTGACCAATTTTCCTCTTTTTTTGTGGCCTTTTGAGAGACAGTCCAATGAGGTTACCTGAGTAAAGATCTTTCCAAAAAAAAGAGGTTACCTGAATAACTGATGCACACCACTAACTATTGCAGCTCCCAAGATGATCGCCCGTGTGCAGAAAATCAGGTTCGTCCAGGACCGGTGTAAAGGCTACGAGAAGGTCACCTGGGTCATAATATGGCTGGTCTGCTACTAGAACAAATCTCGGGTTCATTTTTTCTTGATGAATGTCTGAACTTCAGTAAGAGAGCTCTCCTTCTTCCTTGCAGCGTTCCTTCTTCAAGCAGTTCTATGGATCAGTGTCCAACGACGATTACATTGCGATGAGGCTTGGTTTCGTCATGGTACATACTACTACTCTACTATAGTATACCTGGCATTATTCATGCTGTCGTTTTCTCTTTCAGACCTCTCATCCATGTGCAGATGTGCTCTTTCTGATCTCTCTCTCATGGGTCACATACAGGCGCACTTTGGGGGGCACTCCAAGTTCAATTTTTATGACTACATGATCAAAGCTCTCGAGAAAGATTTCAAGAGAGTAGTTAGCATAAAGTAAGTCTGTGTATTTGGTGGGTGCAGGTTGTTGTTCTTTGGAATTTATGCTTTCTGTAGGAGCCTCACAGCTTATTCTACAACTGGCACATTAATCAGTGACTTGCCTTTGTTCTAATGTATGTAGATGGTATTACTGGATTTTTGTGATGATCTTTTTGCTACTCAATGTCACTGGTATGCTTTTTTTTTCTGTCGTCGTCAGTCATTTATATGTTCAGATGTTATCAGATTTTTGTATTTTAGTAGCACTTACAACGATAAACCTACAATTTGTTGGTTCAGGGTGGCATTCCTACTTCTGGATCTCATTGGTTCCATTAGCTGTAAGAACAAACTCTTACTGACACTCTCATACTAGCTAGAAGAGTATTGCCTCTTTATTTGTGCTAATTACCAGTTAAGATGCCCTTTATTTGCACGTCACAGTTGCTGCTTCTGATTGGAACAAAGCTGGAGCACATCATAAACAAGCTGGCCTACGAGGTGGCCTCGAAGCACGCCGCTGGGAAAGGGGAGGAAGAGGGCATCGTCGTGAGGCCTTCAGACGAGCTGTTCTGGTTCCACAGCCCACGCCTGGTGCTCGTGCTCATCCACTTCATCCTCTTCCAGAACGCCTTCGAGTTCGCGTATTTCTTCTGGACACTGGTATAAATCTTAAATCATGCACGCAATCTCTCTGTTACTTTCAAATGTAGCTACATGATCTGTCGCATCTTTCCTGCTTATTCATTCATGTACACATGTTGCAACGCCGGCCGCAGGCGATGTTCGGCGTCAACTCCTGCATCATGGACAGTCTAGGATACAGCGTATCGCGAATCATCATATGGTACCAAGAAACCTTACTGTGTTGATTTCTCCTCTTCAGGCCATGTATCTTGTCAGATACATGTCAATGTCCATCGACCTGAATGATGACGTTTTCTTGTGGTTTGTTCTTTGCTCTTTTCAGTGTGATCGTCCAGGTGCTCTGCAGCTACAGCACGCTCCCGCTCTACGCCATCGTGTCCCATGTGAGTAGTAGGATCCATCCATGCTTACATGATTATATTATATATATTTTGTTTGCGTGTTTCGCATTACTCTAATTCTGACAATAAACACGTACGTACCTGTGTGAAATGAATGTGTGTTTGTCAGATGGGGAGTTCGTTCAAGAGCGCCGTGTTCGCGGACGACGTCGCCGAGCATCTCAGAGGCTGGGCCGACGGCGCTCGGAGGCGCGTGCGGAGATCCGCCACGGATGTCCACGCCACCGCCAGTTGCCTGGGTACGCCGGCGGCAGGACGGGGCTGGGGAGGCGCCGCCGCCGGCTGGAGATTGATGGCCGACAGGAGCCGCCCAACTCAGCAGCCTCGGAGCATCTCCTTCTGAGTTCTTGCTTCCGAGGAAGGAACAACGAATTGAAGGGCGTTAATATGACAGCGAGCAATGGCTACTAATTACCAGCTGACTGAAAGAGTCAAAGAGGCCGCATATGTGATTGTGTTTTTAATTCAGGATCGAGGGTGCGTAGCTAGCTAGTTCCTGATTTGAGAGGCTGACACCTGTTTATCAGCGTTTTTCTTGCTCCTTTTTTTTTTTTTTTTTTTTTTGATTTTTTTTTTTTTTTTTGACAATAAACACAGGTTTGTATTAATTAACAGCACGAGGGGCTTGTTAGAACCATTACATTGTTAATGGTTACATGTTGGGCGCCGCAAGAAAAGGGCACCCATGAGCATGACTAGGATTACAACAGATTTCCTCATAGTCATGGTTTTGAGATCTGTAAATGCCTAAGCTTTGCCTAGCCAATGAATCCGCCATTTGGTTGGATTCCCTACGTATCCTGTGCACCTTGATCGAACTTCCTGCAATCGAGGAGAGGACAAGCTCTGTGAAGGGCTTTATTCTCCAGTCCGGCGGGTTTGTTCTGTTTGCACCATTGATGTAATTCACCAGCTGTAGGTTGTCTGCTAGCAGCATAGCTTGATGTCCAATATTCATCCTATGCAAAAGAGTCGCCGCAAGTGCCACTCCTGCTGATTCAGCCATAAGGACAGATGTGGCATCCACTAGGCATGCCTTGATAAACACACTGGGTTGGGGTTCCGTGGAGGAGTTGGCGATGAACACACCCGGGCTGCTTGTCTCAAGCGGTTTCCATCACCATCCGGGTGATGGAGGCATCCGTGTAACACCTGAAACCATCGAAGAGGAGGGGTTTTGAAGGAGGTACTGTCATTTGGATGGGGGCGATCAAGATTTTGTTGCCCCTCATCTAGTTGCGCCGCCTCGTGGTTTCTTGGTAGCCCTGGCCGGGCAAAGGGTTGATTGTCGGGTTGGTGCGGTGCCCCGGCCGTTCACCATCTCACCCCCCTCGCCATTAGTTTCAGCTTGTACTTGTGGAATCAATTTCTCCGTGACCTGCAACAAGAGTTTGTGTACCTTGGAGTTGTAGGTGCCGAAGGTTTAGGTGTGGGTTATTCATAGCTTCTCGGAGCCGAAAGTGTAGAGGGTCCCGGGCATTGTCCCCCCGCTATGTCCTTCCCTCGTTTTCTTCACTCCTTGCGTTCGGGAGGTGTTAGTTGAGCACCGTGACTGCATGAATAGCACTTATACCTTGTGGAGGTAAGTTTTGTGGATGCAATTGATTTGGTGGTGGCGATGCCGCTGAACCCTCGGGGTTGGATTCACTGACCGGACCTTTGGCGATGGTTTGTCATGTGTGCTTGCGCCTTTGCAAGTATTTGTACCCCACTCCATCGTCTCCCCTTGAACCTCTGAAATCATTTACGGCTTTCCATATATACCACATAATAAACAACGTAGTAAATAGCATGTTGTCGGTGGGGTTTTGGAGAGAGTAAGTTGGGGAGGGAAAATTGTACTCCATCTTCTTGCATAGTTATATTATGAGTAGGGGAGGGGAGGTGAGACGAAGCCCAAACCTGCCTCGGGATCTCACATAGGAAGAATATGTGATTGTCATCCTCCGGTGCACCGCAATGATTGCAAAACCTCGCTAATATGGACAGAGTATCTTCCCCGCTCTTTCTCCGGTAGCAATGGCTCTCCTAATAATTCTCCTCCGGGCAAAGGTTTTAAGAATAGGAGGGATAGACTTACTTTTCCATACCTTTTGAAGAATGTTGTTGGCGTCGTCGGTAATGCTTCGGATCCCCGAGCCCGTAGAGTGTGGACATCTTGGGAACGAAGGAATTTGTATATAGATTTGGTGGTGCGTGCTCCATTAGTAGTTTGAGTCCATCTAAGGACATCATTGTGGTGAGAGGGAACCACTTGGATAGATTGTATGGAAAGTGCAGCCTCTTGAGAGAAAAAAATGGACTCAATGAGTGGTTGGTTCCAACTATGAGAATCGGGATGCCACAAATCAAGAACTACATTAGGTAGGGGTTGGGTGGTTACAGAAGGGACGGGATGATCATGAATATCCTCCCACACAGGGGCACCGGGGTGAAGACCAAATGGAGGAGTTGCCGGATGGATCCGTAGACCACATTGTCTTTAAGGTGATGCCTAATCTGCAAAATGGAGGACCAATAGATAGATTTTGGAGTGTTGGTGGGTGCATTCCGTAAAGATGAGTTTGAAAAATATTTGGCTTTAAGAATGGCCGAGAGGAATGGATTTTTCATGTTTGCCACATTCCAAGCGTAATGGACAATGAGACTTTTATTTATAGTCTCCATGTCTCTAATTCCCAAACCTCCTTCTTCTTTTACTTACGGTAATATCATCCCATGACCTTGTAATGGATGGGAGAAACTTCCTCGTTCTTCCTCGTACACCTCGCCCACCGTAACCTTTTGATGATAGTGTTTATTTTGGTAATAAAAGCTTTGGAGAAAAGAACAAGAGACATATAGTAGATAGGAATAGAAGAAAGAACCGATTTAATATATTGGAGCCTCCCCGCAAGGTTGAGTTTATTAGCTTTGACCGTGCCCAACTTAGCCAAAAACCTCCCATAAATAAAATTATAGGCCCCTGTTTTTGTCTTTATGAGAAAAAATCATAGGGTGGCCTAAAAAGCATAGTGTGCGGTTTGAAGATCTTGGACTGAAAAAATGGTTTTAATGCTGATTCTAATCGCAAAAGAGGCACATGTCTACTAAAGTAAATGGATGATTTCGAGATTGGGTGTTGACACATATTAATGCATACTTTTAATTGTCAATTAAACATGGAAAAGGACTAAAATATAATTAGATAACCTTATTAGGGGTTTCTACTAACGATTTCCACGAGTTTTGGTAAAGTTGTGAATTGCGAGGGACTAAACAGAAAACACCGAATTCGCGAGCCGCACGACTCACGCCGACGTAACGCAATCCAACTCCGAGAAAAGACCCTAGAAGGCTCCGGACTAATCCCGACGTGATCGAGACTTAGCACCCAAGAAAGCATCATCTAGAAGACTCCGTAAGACACGACGCATCGCCGTATGACCCGTGGTGGGCTCCACCCCAGGCCGCCCGCCAAATAGGAGGCCGAGCGGCCTCCCCCTCCCCACGTCGGCCACGCCTCCGAAGCTTCTCCAACCGCCTAAGACGCAATCTAATCCGCCATTTAATGTCGGTTTGATCCGAGGGCGACGGTGGAAGTACGAGATGTATCTAGGTCAACCCCGGCACCTCCTTCGACTATATAAGCGGCCCCAAGGCGCCCCCAAGAGACATCATCTCCTCATTAGCTATCGATAGAGAAAATCTAGGGTTTCATATTAGAAGAGAGAGAGGTCCCTCTAGTTGTCTAGTTCATCTAGTTCTAGTTCTAGTTCTAGTTCTTCTAGTTCATCTAGTTGTAAGATCAAGAAGAGAGGCGAGGAGAAAGCCGAGATCCGGACTGCCGGATCTTCATCATCATTGTACTTCGCCGCAACAAGTTCGCCTTCAAAGAATCTCCGTGTTCTTCATTTATTATTTCTATTTATTCTATTTAATTACTTTTCGCCTTACTTTACTATATTTACCGGATCTCCGCCGTATTGAGTGCTCTAGTTATCGTGACGTGGCTAGAGTAGTAATCGATAGTGTAGACGTGGTGTCTAGACTAGAGTTTACCTCGAAGTTTGCGCCCAATCCCACGGTTAGTTGTGGTAGCCCTGTGGTGACAAACCACTGTCGTCTTTTGTAATCCACCACGTTCGGGTTGGTGATTCAGAGCTTTTTGGCGGCCTTCCCCCGATCACCCTTTCCCAGGTCTTTTTTCGAGGATCGGACGGCACCGCTGTTCGACGTAAGTAAAGTAGAGTGAGCCTTTGATCATATAGATCTCATTAGAATATTTAGAAAACTTAACCCTCTCTTCCCACATCATTACCATTATTATCTTAGGACGTTCTAAACCTTTCTAGTACACTTCACGCTCCCGGGAAAATCGATACTGAATACTCCCGGTGAAAGCTACATCGGTATCCGCGGCGCTGCGGATTTCTCTGTCACGTTAATTGACACCAACAAGCTTTCTCCGCCGCTCTTGAAGGAACGGTAGGCGTGCTAGTTAGAACCACGATCGCCCCTTTTACCTTTTACCTTTTTTCCCTTCTACCTTTCTTTCCTTTTACCCCTACCTATACCACATGGATTTCACTCCTATCATTAAATTCTTTTGCTCCAAAGGGCTTACATGTTGGAGCCTCCATCATCTTCACACCCTATTCTTACAGATGGCTATGAGCTTCGCCGCTCTTATAGCCATGGTTCGAGAATCCTTCTCCGGGTTAGCACATGAAGATCCATACACCCACCTTAGAGATTTTGAGCAGTTGTGTTCTTGCAGAATATTCCCGGCATGACACAAGAGACCATTAAATGGAAATTATTTCCGTTCTCCCTTGAGGGAAGAGCGAGAAAATGGTATGCTCACTCTATAGGAAACGTAAATGGAGATTGGGATGAACTTCGAGACAAATTTTGTCTTGCCTTCTTTCCTCTTTATAAAATCGCCGACCTTAGAATAGAAGTTCTTACATTTAGACAAAAAGAGAAGGAGACTCTAGGAGCAAAAATGGGCTAGATTCACAAGCCTTACCAATTCGGCCCAAACCATTCCTTGCCCGACCATGTCCTCGCTCTACCACTTTTATCACGGTCTTAACAAGGAAGCCGCTCATCTCGACATCACTTCAGAGGATCATTCTCACATAAACTAGTTAGTGAGGGAAAAGCCATTCTTGAGAAAATCCTTGACAACACTCCCTACACTAACGCTTTTTGATGAGTTACCCTCAAGAAGAAGTCGAGCCAAGCCCCCTAACAACAAGAGGAGACACACGCAAACAAATCTAAAATTCCTATAATATCTTCTAAAGATTTGGTTGCCATAGAATCTCCTACTATGGAAACACATCACACTCTAAACACTTTAGAGAGTGATGAATCCCATCCTTCTATCGAGGTTGATCTTTTGAAAATTCTAGGAATGCCTCAATTTATCATTTAGAATGCATCCACCTAAGAGACCTCCAAGTGAATATATTTCAAATTCTTTTTGAGGAGGAGTCTCTTAGAAAATGTTCTCGCTCCTACAAAGGATATCGGGGAGGAATTCTATGATGGCATGTCTAGTGATGCCATAGAAGGAGAGCCAAGCTACCTAGAAGACGATCTTATTTTCTCCCCTTCCATGCCTAGACAAGATTACATATTCGAACCCATTTTCGCACCCATCCTTAACCCCGATGAATCCTTGTACTCTCTTTCCCTTGAGACCCTTGAGGGCCCTAAAAATTCATCAAGACAACCTAAATATAGGAGCCATCAAGACCACCAGAAGACCAAGAAGAGCGACAACAATGGCTAGAGGATAATAAAGAGTTATATGCTACAAAATGTTGAATGGATGGATCTAGACCTTAGATGAGATCGACACAGAGAGACACCACTCCAAGAGAAACTTTAGATATCTATGACAAATCAACCTTGGAGTTTGAGAAGAAGGATGACATCAATGAGCATGGAAGCTACTACATAGACACTTCATCTAGTTCATGCTCACATGAGAAACTTCCCCAACTACCTAGTCTCTCTAGTCTAACCACTCTCAAGACATACAACCCCTCGTGCTCTTGCCTCCTATAGATTTTGAGAGGGTGATTGTAGATGCGCTCATCTATAATAAATATTCTAGATCTCGTGGTCATGAATCTTGATATAGGTGGTGTTGAAGGGGAGACCACTTCACTATCTTAAGTAGCTTTCAAAAAAAAAAAAAAAAAAAAGGTTTCCTAAGGACGAGCTTGTGTCCTAAAATAAGAATTCTTGAGATAGAACATGATTCTTTACTTTTCCTTGTGATATGAGTATATAAATACATGTGAAAATATTCCTTCGGGTGTTTCACGTCACTAATCATTATAGGATTGGAGCGAAAAAGAATCTTTTGTTGGACTAACCCCTGTAGGAAATAAGACACTCTCAAATAAGCTTGGGGAGGTCCCGAGATGAGCTCAAACCGAGATGAAGCAAGACACAAGGACTTCTACAAGATGTTCCAAATACCATCATGCTCCAAATATTAAAGGTAACATCTTGAGGTAAGTCATAGAACCTTCTCTTTATCATAGGCTTACTCATAAAGTCAAACATGTTAGAGTTACAACTTTGCTTGATTCTACCCGATGATCTCAACATGTTTAGCTCTATAATTTGCTCTTCACACCACTCACTTGATCACTCATCATTCATGTTACAATTTTAAATGCTACTTTCATGCTTGGTGTCCGATCTTGTCACCTTTGTCATAAATAAATAGAACACATGATGTTACCATGTTTAGATGTGCCCAAGGATAGAGTAAGATGAATAAAGTTTTGGTTCTATTGGTGTTTTCCCCACCAATAGAGCCCATGCACTTGATCTCTACCTTGTCTATGCAAGCGTGACACACTTTGCGCAAAAATGTGGAGGAGTCTCGCCACTTCTCCAAAATTCCACAAGTGAATGTCCCGACCTACGATATGCACACCGAGCAAGGAACATGGGTGATGCCATCCTACTAGGAGATGCAAATCTGCCAAGATCGATGAAGCACTCAAGGAGTGATCAAGCAAGATTTGAAGGACCAAGAGGGGTTGACACCTCCACAATTGTCTACCTCACTCCAACATCGCTAAGAGACTAGGTGAATACCTAGCTCGGGGGGGCATCCTCCATTTATCAAGCCCAAGAAGAACAAGACGGAGACGCTTACCCGAAGAAGTAAGCATGGGGAAAGAAAGAATCATCACCTACTAAAGAGGACAACAAGAGTACACCTTCTAAGACCTACATACCGCCGTCAAGGCCACCAACAAAAACACCATCGGCTACCTCATCTACGCCACTCGTCGAGATCATTGAAGACATCATACTGCATACCCACATTCCGACGAGGCGTCGAGATGACAAAGACCATGGGGAGTAAGTACTCAAAACTCTCATCGAGAGGTAACTCGATATTGATCGCATATTTATTTTCTACGCAAAAGCATATTTAAATTAGCATATTTCCTTTAGCATATTTACTTTCCTACACCTCGCATTAGAAAAGACCATAAATATGTTGTTGCATTTGCATCTGTTGATCTTTAAGCCCCATGTAAGCACTCCTTACCGTGGTGGCACAAAAAATAAAAATATAAAAAATATTGCATTCATATGATTTTGCATCATCATCCTTTTTGCATAGAAAAATTTTCAAAAAGAAGTGAGCACATGAAGGCTCACAATATGTTCTAGAATTTGTTCCTTCGGGAATGTGGAATTAATATTTGCAGGGGAGAATATTTAAGGAAGACCAAGACGAACAAGCTCCAAGGAGGAATCAAAGGACTATTTCAAGATCCAAATTTTGGGAGAGCACCCCCGTTATCACGATAAGTATCACTATCCTATCCATTTTAATATTAGCTAGTTATATATGTTTGCTTTGCTAGATTTAATTGGTCATAATTAGAGTCTTAGTTTGTTAGAGTCTCAATAAATGCTTTGAGTCTCGCTAGTTGGCTTTTCTCTTTAATGATCTTGTTGGCATATTCTTGGAAATGATGAATAGTTGCTCCGCCATAATTCCTCTTAAAGTATTTACATTTCGGACTTAGATTCTCCTAAAGCCTTAAATGCTTAATTTGCTCTAAACCCAACACTGTGGGAAAGCACATGCTTAATCCGAGTCTTAGCATTGAGGATAAAGATACATGAAAAGTTGAGTCATTTTATCATATTCCTAGAGATACTTGATTCCCCGATTTTTATCTTTTGAAAATCATAAAAATACTACATGATGAGTTCCTTAGTTATGACCCTTAAGAGTCTATCATTCACATCAAGATCATCCCACTCCACCAAATACGCCGCTTCTAACCCGAAGTACGCATCCTCAAACTCCACTAGCCACCGCCATGTTATGAAAAATAAGTCATTGCAATTTTGGATATGTCTCTCTCAATGTTTTTATGTCAATTAGATGTTTGGGCTACATTTAAAAAAAAAAAAAAAAGAGAGAAAAAAGTGAGACGAGAGAGGGAGAGCAAAGGACAAGTGTCATACTAGGCGAGAAGGGCCTACCTCCCTAATAATAAATTTTAGAGATGAATAATGGACACGTGTCCGAGGGTGAGTAGGGCCCACATCTCTAAGGAGAGAGAAAAATGGACACAAGTCCGGGCAAAAGCCCACCTCTCCAAGAATGGATAGCCAGTCTTAGCAATTTTTAGAAAGAGAGATATAGTCCAAGATGCTTGAGAAGAAAAATACTAGAAAAAGGCTAAAGGTCATTTACTACCTTTCATCCTCATTCATTCCATTACCATCCCACCATATGTATCTTACCACGTGTGACTCCACTATATATACCACCTACTTGAGAGGGTCATACATAGGATCTCTCGAAGTTTCTTTTGAAAAATAACGCAAAAACTCGGGATGATAGTTGATCGAAGAGCTTGAGACATGGTACTTAACTTGATTGTTCTGTCTCTTAATTGCTTATGATTCGTGAAAAGGCTACGCCCCATGGTAAAAGGTATGAGAGAGCAATCTTATTGAGAGGAGAAATTATTTTCGATAACCACAAGATTTCGGAGGAATGAAAGCGTAGTAGCAACTCCCCGATCCTACTATAGCAGCATATAGCTTTGCTAGGGACTAGCAAAGGGTAAGCTTGGGGAGCTTGTTGACACATATTAATGCATACTTTTAATTGTCAATTAAACATGGAAAAGGACTAAAATATAATTAGATAACCTTATTAGGGGTTTCTACTAACGATTTCCACGAGTTTTGGTAAAGTTGTGAATTGCGGGGGACTAAACAGAAAAACACCGGTCGCGCGAGCCATACGACTCTACGCCGACGTAACGCAATCCAACTCCGAGAAAAGACCCTAGAAGGCTCCTAACTAATCCCGACGTGATCGAGACTTAGCACCCAAGAAAGCATCATCTAGAAGACTCCGAGAAGACACGACGCGCACCGCGAGACCCGTGGTGGGCTCCACCCGGGCCGGCCGGCAAATAGGAGGCCGAAAGCCCCCCTCCGCCCCACGTCGCCCCCGCCTCCGAAGCTTCTCCAACCGCCTCTAAGACGCAATCTAATCCGCTCATTTAATGTCGGTTTGATCCGAGGGCTTACGGCGGTGGAAGTACGAGATGTATCTAGGTCAACCCCCGCACCTCCTTCGGACTATATAAGCGGCCCCAAGGCCCCCAAGAGACATCATCTCCTCATTAGCTATCGGCATGAGAGAAAAATCTAGGGTTTCATATTAGAAGAGAGAGAGGTCCCTCTAGTTGTCTAGTTCATCTAGTTCTAGTTCTAGTTCTAGTTCTTCTAGTTCATCTAGTTGTAAGATCAAGAAGAGAGGCGAGGAGAAAAAGGAGATCCTGACCGCCGGATCTTCATCATCATTGTACTTCGCCGCAACAAGTTCGCTCTTGACAAATCTCCGTGTTCTTCATTTATTATTTCTATTTATTCTATTTAATTACTTTCGGTTCTTACTTTACTATATTTACTTTGGATCTCCGCCAGTATTGAGTGCTCTAGTTATCGTGACGTGGCTAGAGTAGTAATCGATAGTGTAGACGTGGTGTCTAGACTAGAGTTTACCCGAGTTTGCGCCCAATCCCACGGTTAGTTGTGGTAGCCCTGGGGTGACCAAATGTCGGGTCTTTGTAATCCACCACGTTCGGGTTGGTGATTCGTAGAGCTTTTTACGGCCTTCCCCGATCACCCTTTCCCGTCTTTTTGAGGATCGGGGCCGGTACCGTTGTTCGACGTAAGTAAAGTAGAGTGAGCCTTTGATCATATAGATCTCATTAGAATATTTAGAAAACTTAACCCTCTCTTCCCACATCATTACCATTATTATCTTAGGGCGTTCTAAACCTTTCTAGTACACTTCACGTTCCCCTCGTGGAAAATCGATACTGAATACTCCCGGGTGAAAGCTACATGTCGGTATCCGCGGCGCTTTGCGGATTTCTCTGTTCGCTCGTTAATTGACACCAACATTGGGGGTCCGACCGTCGGTTGCAAAAGTCATATAGGATGAGCTTAAGGTCATTGCGCCCTCTGCGTCGTCGCTTTGCCACACGAGATTAGATCATCTCGCAAATAAGAGAGAGTGTATAACCGGGCCACCCTGGCCAAGCGAGATCCCTGACAGGTTATTTGCTTGCAGTGCTTCCTGTAGACGTATTGAAAGCTCGTTGATTGCAATGACAAATAAATAGGGTGAGAGAGGACATCCTTGTCTTAGTCCTCTTTGAGAGGTGAAGAAGTCGATGGGGCGATCATTTACTAGCACCGCAAATTGAGGGGAGGATACACAAGTAATTATAAGGTTAATAAAATTCTCCCGAGACCCAATCGGCGAAGAGCTTGAGCAATGAAGTCCCACTCCAACCTCCAAATGCTTTGGCTAGATCAACTTTTAACATGAACGCTTGATCCTTCCAACTTTTGAGCTTGAAAGAATGGATGATCTCTTGTGTAATAATTATGTTGGAGGAGATGTGCTCGTGTGCAACAAAGGCCGATTGGCTTTGATCTATGTACCACGGAAGGTCTTTGCTTAAGACGGTTAGCCAAAGACTTTGTGATAACTTTATAAATGACATTACATAAGCTAATAGGCCTAAAAATCCTTGGGGGGTGGTTGGTCGACTAATTTTAGGAATTAGAGTAATGAAGGTTTGATTTAAATCGAGGCAAAAAAAGCTTGGGTATAGAAGTCGGTTACCACTTTGTGAATATCTTGATTAGCCCAAGGCCAAGCCTCTTTGTAAAAACCTCGCATTAAAACCGTCGACCTGGACGAGGCGAGATTGCTTCTCATCTCCTTGATGATTGCTTGGATTTCTGCAAATTTGGAGTAGAGTAGGTGTACTGAAGTGGTTTTCCCGTTGGGTGGCCTCTTTCTTCTTGTTCTTTGTTGGGAGGTCAGGGGAGTTGGGGAGGGGGTTGAGAGGCCGGTGCATCTTTGGATGGGGATGTGGCCGTTGGACTGGGTCTCTGTGTGCATCTTTGTTGGGAAGTGAAAATTTCCCTAAAATAGGAAGTAAGAGTGGTGGCTAATTGGTCGGGGGTAGTTGAATGGGATCCATCGGGGTTAATTAGGTAGGCAATTCGGTTTTCCTTTCTCTTTACAATCGCCCTTAAAAAAGAAGGCGGTGTTGCGGTCTTCCTCATGAGCCCATTGTTTTTTGCTCGTTGTAGGTGGTATTGCTCTTCTTTGGCACAAAGTTCTTGGTGTTGGGTGTGTAAACCGAGATGTACGTCGTTGTTCTCATTGGTTTGGGGGCGGGCTTTGTTCTTTGTAGAATTTGATTTTCAATGGTTCTAAGGAGATCGCCGTTTTTGGGTTTTCGACAGACGCCATCTCTTAAGATCTGCGGCAAAGATATTTTGTTTTCTCGGAAAAACACGGTTAGTAGATCGAATCCGGCTATTTTTAGCTATGTCATTATACTCATCATCAAGCAACCACCGCTTTTCAAATCTAAAAGGTTTGTTAACATAAGGCCTATGGGAATTAAGAACCGCTATGATAGGCGCATGGTCACTAATATTGTAAATAATGGGCATATGGAAAACATTTGTATTAGGAAACATCAAACACCATTACGAAGTTAGCAAGAAAACGATCTAACCGCTCATACGTGGGGCGATGAGAAAAACGATTATTGGACCAAGTATAGGCCGGACCATCATGAATCGAGATCGAAAAACCGCAATGCCTAACATAGCGAGAAAATTCGTCTGCGAGCCAAATCTGCGGCATTAGGACCATACTTCTCACTCGCATGCATAAGTTCGTTCATATCACCCGGACATAGCATAGGCATCCCATCATTAAGTTCTACAAAGTCTTTAACACGACTCGAGATAAAACTAGTTTGACGATGGTGAGGATCACCATAAACACATACTAAGCCATATTGAAGGTGACTGGTCTTGTTGGTACATAAAGCAAAAACGAAGTGATGGTGATGATCGGCGGCCGTCACATCAACTTCATCGTTCCACAATAACCGAGGCCACCGATTGGCCACAAGAAGGAACCACAAAAGCAATCAAGTAAGGTTAAAGTGATTTTAAGATTACTTTGCTAGTAATAGAAGAATTGCGAAGTTTCGGAAATAAAGCATACCTGAGTTCTAGAGCTGTACATAAGGCGGGAGAGGTGTTGCATGGTCGAATCGTGGAGGCTCCCACGAGCCCCCTTCTGAGTTCCATGCGAGGTGTGTCATGGCGCCTTAGGCGCCTGTTGGCCGGCGCCATAGCCTGTTCACCATCTTCCGAGCTTGATGTAGATCACCTTCGCCAGATAGAATCACAACCTCAGCATGAGGACAGCCTGAATCCTGATGATCTTGTTGTCGCCGTGCCATTGTTGCCCCATACGGCCATATTGGGCCTCGCGGCGTTGGTTCCTGCATGGGCTCGGTTCACCTGCCTCTGAAAAGCTCTTACCCAGAAACGGACGCCCGCGCATGAGCGCAGTGGCAACATCCGGGTCGAGTGCGTCCTGTTGGCTTGGGCTTGAGTTGTAGTTGGAGAGCCTTGCATGTGTGGAATGGTGCTTGTGACTGATGTAGGGGTCTGTTGGTGATGCTGAGGAGGAGCTAGATGTTGCACAACACCGTTGCGCGATGGAGTGGAGGGAGAGGGATGGTGGCGTCTGGGCTGGTGAGGAGCAGGATGCGATGGAATAGGAGGCATGGGTAGAGTGGATCCATCAGGGGGCATGGAAGCAGTAGTTGGCATGATGGGATTAGTACAGAGCAGATCAAGGGGAGCAGTGGGATGAGTTGGATTAGGCGGATCCATGGGTGGTGGAGGATCCGGGGGCACCTCCTCCATGGGAGTGGGATTTGGAGCTTCGTATCTATCAGGGAGGGATGAAATTGGCAGGAGGAGGCGTATAGCAGCAGAGAAAAGATTCGAACTTGGAGTTTCTTCAATTGGATATAGCATGGTGGTGTGCAGCGAATGGATCAATACAGAACAACAACTAGCCAAGCTAGCTAGCTTGCAAAGCAAGCGTCGGCCAGCAGCACCCCCCGGGCGCCTGGATAGAAAGCACAAGCGGCCGGCCGAGCTGCACAGCAGTAGGCAGACAAGCGACGGGAGCAGGAAGGGAACACGGCGACGGCGAACTTGCCGGGTCTGGTCGGCACCGGCCGTGGCTCCCGAGGACCGAGCGGACGGGGATTCCGTTGCGGCCGCCGATACGGGCCAACAGCAGCGGAGACGCTCGGCGGCGCTGGGGAGCAAAGAAGTCACAGAAACGGACGATGAGCGGATGGATTAGAAGCTTGGATGAAGGAGATTCAGGTGGTGGTATTTTTTAGTCGGATTAAAGCTGAATGGATCGTAGATCTGGAAGGGATTAAAGGTAGCGGAAGGGGAACGGCATATCGCCACAAGCCACGAAGGGCACAGCCACGAAGGGTAGCGAGCGAACTTTTTGAAAATGATTGATTGTGCCGTTCTGAACTAAAAGATTGTTGCCTAGGTCCTGGAATCTACTCCTACTTTTTCAATAACAAATAAAGTGTGAAACAAGGGTTTAATAAATTAATAAAAGGTACAGCAAACGCCCGAATTTGATCTTAATCTATGTGAAAACAAATTGCTATAACTAAGTATATGATTATTCATGACGTCACAACTCACAACACGTGAGTAATACAACAATAACTTTTTTAAAAAAAAAACTTTTTATGAGGAGATACAACCTACAATAATACTCCCTCTGCTAGAAATTAAAAGCCATTTGAAAAATCTTAAGTTTAATCAAATTTATAGTAAGATAATAATTTTTTTATACTAACTGTAAGTATTATTAGATTCTTCATCAAATATATTTTAATAGTATACCTAATTAATGTCATAAATATTTATATTTCTCTATAATTTTGGTAAACTTGAGATATTTTGACTCTCCACGATTTTGGAATGAACAGAAGGAGTAGGTGATATAGTTTTAGGGTAAAGTTTCAACTCACATTAGAGACACATATACCAATGGCATGATCAATCATTTGAAGTTACATTAATATTCTACGATAATTACTTATATAGGTTGTTATTTTTATATAATTATAAATAAATTTATAAAACATTGACTCCAACAAATTAGCTAAAATTAGTAGCCAACCATATTGTAAAAAAAACGAAGAGAGGTCCACAACAACCTTGTTATTTTACAAAGTCAGAGATAGCGGCGCATGTGGTTGGTTGTATATGGCCATCGAAAATTAAATAATAGTCAACTTCTTATTTTACAAAGTCAGATAGCATATTTGTTGGAGCGCCTATTATTTGCTATGTAAATTTTAAAATAACCCCCACAACCATAATAACCAAGCTGCTAGAGTTGCACTAACATGTATACATTGATAGTTTAATTTCGCCCCCGGCCTACAATCCAGCTTCCACAATAATACGGCGTTGATACAAATTGTACCCTAGCTAATTAACATGTGCACTTCCTTGCATATGAAGCAATTGCAGAGTGACCTGCAAGACAATAGAATAGCCAAGCGTGTGCTCCATGCGTACCATTTCGACTTAAAGTATAAGAACAATCCATCCACATATCTAGCTTTAAATCTCAGTTGTTGGCTCAAACGACTCCAACGCTCTGCACGGCATGCACATTAATCCACCGAAAAGGGAAAAGGGGGGAGAATATGTTGCCTTGAAGCTGTTTTTCTTTTTCTTCCCCAAGAAAGAAGGCAACATATTCTCCGCTTTTTCCGTTTTTTAATATACCAGAGTTGATTAAAACCTGATGCTTAGCCTGAAATAATGATACTTATTGACGCCACTTGAAGCTGTATAGCAAGTCACTTGTTTAAACTCTGAACATTTTGTGTGGCGGCTTTATAAAAGCTGGGTTTTCCTCCGTCAAAAAAAAAACAGGTCACTTGGCTGCAAGTATACTAAGCGATTCCATCACGAAGGGCAGCTGATCGATCATCCTCCAATCCTGGGCCGTGGAATGATCGGAGCTACCGGAGATCGGCCGCTGTCGATGATAATGCCGGAGCCTGAGGAGACGTCGCTCGAGGGCACTCCGACATGGATCGTCGCGTCGGTGTGCTCCGTCATCGTCCTCATCTCATTGGTCTTCGAGCGCGCACTCCATCGCCTCGGCAAGGTGAGCTAGAAATTAGCCTTCCCTTCATTGGCTTCCTGCGTGCAGAGCTTCGCGATCGATCGTAATGGAGCTGACGACGACAAGTACGTTCCGATCGATCGAGCATGCAGGCACTGGAGCACCGGAGGGAGACCTTGTACGAGGCGTTGCTAAAGCTCAAAGAAGGTTGCTAGCCATCGTTGTACTGCAGCTGGTCCTATACGCCGTTGTCTCATGACGAGAGTCAAATGTCGTCCTGATGTCCTACCTGCAGAGCTGATGCTGTTGGGGTTCGTCTCGCTGCTGCTCGTCGTCTTCCAGGACGTGATCCAGGACATCTGCATCAACGAGAGCCTAATGGAGCGGTGGCTGCCGTGCCGGGGCGCCTCGTCGGCGGCGGCACGCCATCACCTCAGCATCTTTTCCATCTTCGGCCGTGCCGGCGCCGGCGCGAGGATGCTCCGAGGGCCAGCCTCGGAGCACTGTTCAAACAAGGTAGCAATGGATACGGTCTTTGTTTGGGTTCCAGTTTTAGGCCCAAGAAGAGTTTCGGGCCTAATATCCGCCGGCCTTTTGACATGCCTCGGCCTTTCAGGGACAAGTCCCACTGCTCTCGCTTCCGGCCTTGGAACAGATCCACGTCTTCATTTTTGTGCTGGCCATCACTCATGTTTTTCTCAGCGCCATCACCGTGCTTCTGGGGCTTCTTCAGGTTATCATTATTAGCCTTATATATATATTCTCTGAATCTTTAGTTCCAAGGTTAACCTGCAGTCATCAGCTCTATCTAAGATTTATATGTCCAGATGCGCAAATGGATGCACTGGGAGAACGCCATTCAGGATGAGGGCGACAGTGGTAGGACAACAAGCGATTCCAACATGCTTATCAAAAATTCAGCACGTGCAATATGCGCGCTTTTGAAAAAAAAGAATTTTTTTGAATTTTTTTTTTACTTCAGAAACTCAATTAGATTACTAACAGATGTCATGCATCAATCAACTGCATATAGCTCCTAAGATGATCAGCCGAGTGCGGAAAATCAAGTTTATACAGGACTGGTGCAAGGGACATGAGAAAATCGCCATGGTCATCATATGGATGGTCTGAACTAGAACTGATCATCCCATATATGTTAATTCTTTGATCACATTATTACTAGTGTCGAATAATGCTTGGACTTCAGTAAGAGGTGATATGATTCTTCTTTTGGCTTTCAGCGTTCATTCTTCAAGCAGTTTTACGGATCGCTAACAAAGGGTGACTATGATGCCATGAGGCTTGGTTTCGTCTTGGTAAATGATAATGATACTTGCCTTTCATGCCGTTGTACTTCGATCTTCTTTCTGTCTTACTTACATTGTTATTAATCATCTGCGCTTTTGATTGTCATTAACAGGAACACATCAGGGGCCACCCAAATTTCAACTTTTACGACTACATGATCAAAGCTCTCGAGAAAGATTTCAAGAGAGTAGTTGGCATAAAGTAAGCTGGTACTAGTTTAGTAGTTTGGTACTATGTGACTGCTATTAGTTTTCTTCAGGACTCGCGTTTCGAGTGGCAATTTACCCACTGCCTTTAATCTGTTCTACTGCAGATGGTATCATTGGATATTTGTGATGATCTTTCTGCTCCTCAATGTCACCGTAGTAGTCTCATTTGGCCATAATTTAAGTTTGCTCACATGTTTTTGTTTTCTCAATCAAGCAAATGTTTGGTTGTGTTTTTGTATTAAGAGAGCAAATGTTTTTTTTAGCACAACGGGGATGACAAATGATCCTCGAGAAGCAGGGAATCCCCAACCCAGAGACACATGTTTTTCGGTTCAGTATTATATTTTCTTATTGACATATCATTCAGAAAGACAAAGGTGACATTTATTTTACTTCCATTTCTGGGTTCAGGTTGGCACTCAAACTTCTGGATCTCACTAATCCCGTTGTCTGTAAGTACTACCTGTGCGATTCTAAGTACAAGCAGAGCTTCTGGACCCTGAACTAAACCCTGTATAAAAAAGGACTAGTGTTGTGAGGTTTGCAATTATTTGCATCTGCTGCTGAAGTACCCCCTGTTCCCAGCTACTGCTTCTGATCGGAGCCAAGCTGGAGCACATCATAAACAAGTTGGCTTACGAGGTCGCCACGAAGCACACTGCTGCCGATGCCGAGGACGAAGAGGGTGGCGTGCGCATGGACGGTATGGTGATGAGCCCTTCAGACGAGCTGTTCTGGTTCCGGAGCCCCGGCTGGTGCTCATCCTCGTCCACTTCATCCTCTTCCAGAACGCGTTCGAGTTCGCCTTCTTCTTCTGGACGCTGGTAAGCAGCACAAGCATTAGGCATTGCATCACAACTGTTGTTTCTCGGTGATGGGTTTTGGAACATAGATATGGTATGTTTTATGCAGGCGACATTCGGCGTCAACTCCTGCATGATGGACGGACCGGGATACAGCGTGTCAAGAATTGTCATATGGTAAAGAACTTATATAGATTATAGATATATATCTGTCTGTCCTTTATATCATCGTGCAGCGATCTAGCTAACGCCATGCTTTTGTGCCTCTTTTCTCTGTTCCTCGTCAGTGTCATCGTGGAGGTCCTCTGCAGCTACAGCACGCTCCCACTCTACGCCATCGTCACTCATGTGAGCTGGCCGGCCAGAAAGAGCAGCCATGATCCGTGGATATCTGAAATGAATCACACAACCTGATTATGATAATGCATTGCAGATGGGGAGTTCCTTCAAGAGCGCCGTCTTCGCGGACGATGTCGCGGAGCACATCAGAGGCTGGGCCGACGGCGCGCGGAGGCGCAACAGGGTGGCCGCCGCCGCTGCCATTGCTAGTGACGATGCTGGCTGTCTGCTGCTGGTAGCGGAGCCGAGCGAGGAAGCAACCGGATGCACAATTTTGTGCGATCAAGCAACCTGAACTGAACTTGTTTGGGACAGTGGGCGTATTTCTTACACGAAACTCTCTCTGTCACGAAAATAGTATTCAACCCTGGCATTCTTTTTTGAGAATTTGCCATGGAGAATTTTAAGAAAGCACAAAATGAGACCGTTCATTTTTTTTTTTAAAAAAAAAAATACAAGGTACAATGTAAACTCACCCTTATATATGAACACACATATTATATATGAGCATACGTATGCAAAACCTATCCCTCGAAAGCACCTTATGAAGTCACTACAGGGCGTCTCGTCGTAAATTTACGAAGACGCCTCCTACCACTGAATACATAGTAACTTTAATTCTTGAAAGAAATAAAAAAATACGAGCACCCATGCTAAGTTAAGTACTTAAATTTGGATGGACATGTTCCATGAGGTTTGAGGAGACACTCCATCGTACATGATATTATAGATTTCCATGCGGCCCGTGGCCCGACGGCCCGCCCGAAGCACAAGGATTTGACCGGCCCGGCCCGCCCCGGCCTGGAGGCAATGGGCCGGGTCAGCCCGGTATGAGGTACCCGATTACAAGCTTGGTCTGACCCCCAAGCACGCGCAGCCCCAAGACGCGTTAAAAGGGGTGCCCGATGAGGTCCGTGAAAAATATAATAGTGATAATATTGTACATATTTGGTATATTAGTATTTTCATATTTGGTATAATATTGTACATATCTTGGTGAGGCCTAATGAATCTTAAATCATGATACATGTCATTCTGTGTTGTGCTTTTCATATGTTTGAACCCGGCCCGATTTTTAGCCCGTGGGACGGGGTGCGGCCCAGCCCGCAGGGCACGACGTGCCTCGACGGCACGGCATGACACGAGGCCATGCCAGGTCGGGCCAGCACGTTGGAAATCTATACATGATACGGTGAATTATAAGTTCATTCCTCAAATTTTATGAAATGACTTTATTTCTCGTGCTAGTATTAATTATTAGTTTACAAGGAATGCGGTGATGATGCATCAACCTATTCTATTCTTAAAAACCAAATATGTAACAAAATAGTGACAAATGAGTAGATGTAACACCCGTGTTTTTGCATCATTTTAAAATTCACTAAAAATTTGAACTTTTCGAATTACAACTAAAACTTGATTTAATTTCCGCTAAACCAAACCACCCTTTGAAAACACGCATTCAAAACCTAACCATCTACTCCCTCCATATTGAAAAGGAAGTCAGGACAAACCCTCCAAAATGCAACATTCTCTTTTCTATCAAAATATTTATTAAAAAATTATATATGTATACTTTTATGAAAGTATTTTTCAAGACAAATCTATTGATATGATTTTCACATTTCAAAACTCAACGACTTAAAAGTTATTAATCATTTATGTTCCCAATGTTTGACCGAAGCCTTTTCCAAAACGGCTTCCTTTTCATATGGAGGGAGTAGAAAATAGGAACCCTTGTGTGTTGCTTGAGAGCGTTATGGTGACCGAGGATGCAAGGTAAGCCCTAGATTTGATTTATGGAAATACATTGCATGAGTGATGGTTTACAAATTTTCTCTCGGGAATAAAATACGAAACATGTGTGTACCAAAAATATACAGGGAATATTTTATGAGCACAATAAATAACTATTCTCGACAATAAGCCACAAGAATACGTGTGTGCTTGTATAAATATTTATGATATATACTACACATGAAATCACGGGAGATCGGAAAATGTGTGTGCACATATACATGTACACACATATTTATACAAGTACAATTAAATAAATATTCTCATGAATAGATCATGAGAATATATAAAAATGCTTGTATAAATGAGTACCACATATTGTGACTCACATAAAATAATTAGAGAAGGAGAAATAAGAAAAGAAAGAGGGAGAATAAAAGGGAAAAGAAATAGGAAAGAAGAAAGGGAGCAGCAAGAGCTCACGGGCTCATTTCCTCCTTCCCTCCTTACTGGCCCAGCCCAGCTGGCCTCTCCCTTTCCCTCCTCTTCACACCCACGCTCGCATAGGGCCCGGCCCACACTCTTCACGCCCGACCGGGGCGGCCCGGAGCCCGACAACGCGAAGCCCACTCCCCTTCCCTCCTTCTCACCGGGTAGGGCCCGACCGGGCCGGTTCATCCCCTTCCCCGGAGATGCCGACTCCGCCACGGTGTTGCCCGGCCCTCGCTGCCTCCCCCGTCGTGCCGTTCCACTAGTAACGGCGACTCGAGCACGGCGGCCTCGCTCACCGCGCCCACGACTGTCACATCTTGCCGAGCCCGGCGCACCCGTCTCTGCCGCCGCGTCAAGCGGGCACGATGACAACACACCCATGCCGGCGAGTGGCGCGGCCCGGGCCGACGACGGACAACCGGCGGCTCTCCACGAGGAAGCCCCGTCGGTGTCGTTCGTCTCCTCGCCCGACGACAGCGCCCGGGCGCCCTTCAACGCGTGAACAACGGGGCCGCGGACCTAACTCGATGAGGCGGTCATTGCGGCGACGGCCCGCCGTAGGGCGAGCAACACGGCGGCCAGCTCACGCCTGCGGAGGCGGCGCGATGCGTTCGGCTCGAGGGAGCACCGGCCGAGGTCCGCGGGAGCGAGGGGCGTGGTCGGAAAAGATCACCGCCACGACGAAATATCTCGCCGGCCGAAGAAACGGCGGCGCGGCCTATAAATACCCCACCGACCATCTATCCGCCTCGCCCCTTCCACTCCAAGCTCCACGGTGACCTAGAACGCCCGGTGCTCGCCCTCTCTCCCCCTCTCCCCGCCCTCCGGCGAGGAATCCAAATTGCCCCCAAATCGGCCGCCGCGCCGCCCGTCGTAGCCTAGGGTTAGGGCGTTCCGAAGAAAGCGTCCTCCCGAGTCGTCTTGGCGGCGGGTTAGTAAGCTTCCCCCGTCCTCCGCTCGTTCGATTGCGCCCTAACCCTCTTCTCTACTACTCGAGAATTGTAGGATCGATGGAAGCCTAGAGGGGTGAATAGACTTAACCCCAAAATTGACTGTTAAAACTTACGTGAGGCTGTCGGTACACACAGAGGCGCGACCTTTGCCGCGTCAAATCAAGTCAACTCACCCGCATGAACCGACCAACAGAGCGAGAGACGAGCGAAAGACACTTCTCTCGGCGGGCGGGCGCGGCATTTGCAGCGTGGTTGGCGGCACTGCCGCGTATCACTGAACGAGCACTCCCAAAAGCTAGTCCATGAGCCGGAGTTTGGTGCTCAAGGTTCCCACTTGTTCCCGCACACAAATATACCACGAAAAACCTTCCAAGGCTGGCGAAACCCCAAAGAACCAAGTAGATCGGGTCGAAGCCCTTTCTCACAAGACAAATATGCAATAAAGTAAAGGGAGAACAAGTAAGACAAGGATTTGACCCGTGGTTCACCGCGCCACCACGGGGGCTACGTCCACGTTGTTGAGGTTGCCACACAAGGCTTAGCTTGCCCACCGGCTTGCTTTTTTTCCCTCGTTCACAAGTCTAGGAGTTAACCCTAGAGATGTGGGGTAATGTATTCTTTGTAGAGTGAGGTTACAAACCTCCCAAGGCTGCCACACGAAGGGGGCAAGCTCAAGGGCGACGCCTAGCCGTCTAGGAGCAAGCTCAAAGAGTAAAGAACCCTAGGGTTCCGGCCAAACGTGAACCAAATGCTCTTTTGAGTGGGGAAGTAGTAGATCCGGTCTCCAATCGAAGTTTGCAGTTTGTTTCCCTCAAGAATCCCGGTGGGAAGTGAGAGATTGAGTAGGGAGCTTGAAGAACTTCAATGGAGGTGAGAGAGAGAGCAAGAGGTGAGTTCACGGCTTTTACGCCGAGGTAGAAGATGAAGTGAACCGGTAACCGTTGTGGGAGGGGTAGAATGGGTATTTATACCCCACGGACCCAACGGTAGGATTTAAGTGTGGCAACTTGCCGAGCGACACGCGGCTGCTTGCCGTAGGAGCGGGCTGCACTTGCCGCACCATTGCTGCGACCTTGCCAGCGCCCGACTGACAACAAGGGGTGGAACAAGGTGTTTTCTTTGGTGGTCGGGCTTGGAGTTGTGTGTGGTGTCCGGATTTGTTGTTTAGAGCACTTGGTCCACGGATACCCGAGAATCCTATGATCCCTCTTAATAGTACGGCATTTCCTAAACTCAAGATTCAAAATATAAAATAATTTAAATGCCTTGATCCGGGAAACACCATCATCTAGCTTATTTGGTACCTTTGGACCTGTTCACCAACTCCATATTTTAATCCTGCATGTCATCTTCAGTAAATCTCATTAGTCCCCTAATTCGGTGGTCATCAACGCCAAAACCCACTTAGGGCTTGATTGCACTTACAATCTCCCCCTTTTTGGTGATTGATGACAACCAAATTAGAGCTTACATAGGATGTAAAGTCAAACTTAGATTACGAAGACCAAGGATGTAGGAACCTCCCCTAAATATGTGATTGAGTTTTGAATTCTCATGGTTGACCTGAAATGTCAATTTCACATATTTAGGTGTTGTGAGGCCTCCCCCTAAATGTATAAGTGAGATTTGAATTCTCAATTTTGACATAAAAGTCAAGATATACATTTAGAGTGTGCAAGGCCTCCCCCATCATCATGGTTGCTTTGGGGTGCTCAAAGGTGTCGAAAAAATATATCCGTGATGCATATGACAACGATATATGATCGAGCACAAAAGAGTGTGCATGCGCAGCGATAATGTGCGCGGCATTTGCCGCGCTTTGGTGCGGCCTGCTTGCCGCGCCTATCATCACGACATGCAGCCGACACAACATCACATCACAACGTAGATGACATACTATGTAAACTAAACGAGCGGCGGGGTAAATAAAGACGAGTTTAAACATCAACCAAAGACCAAATCCGAGAAATAACAAGTCATAGGTGGCATTATTACATAAAATAGAGTTTCTCTCAAACTCACACCTAACAAGCTACTCTCAAAAGATCTAAACTCACGAAGATCTCTGCTGCTTTGCTCCATCCTCGAACCATCTCGGGGTGTCGAAAAAGTTTGACCCCCCCTCATTTCTTCTAATTTTCTCCCCCCTTTGGCGTCAAGCACCAAAAGATCATAGAAAAGAGAAGAAAGAAGCGAGTCACTCCTCACTTGGTGTCCTCGGCCTTTGGAAGCTGTGTCCTCGTCCTCCTCGAGAGATAGTAGCACTGGCTGCGTGGAGCGGCGAGTGGAGCGTCGAGCCGAATCTGGCTGCGCAATCGAACCAAGCATGTCGGACAAGTCCTGATCCGAGCCGCTAGTGGTGAAAGCTCGGAAGGTCGGTGTCTTGAGGTGGTCTAGGGATAGACGGAGGGGGGAGTCCTTGCTTCTCCCCGACACTCTTGAAGGCCTGTCTCACCTCCTGCGCGAAGCTCATAGGTCTGGCGAGATGCATAAGAGCAATGCCCAAAGATAGCCTTGATCCACTTCCTCGGCTTGGATCCGGACTTCTGTGCCTCCCCGGCCTAGAGCTAGAGGGCTCCTCCAAGTCCTCTCTGCCCGGTGAGGTGCCTCCTGGCGAGGGTCTTGCCACGCCACTAGTCTTCCCACCATCAAGCCATGGGTCTTCTCTATGTTGTAGACGTGTGGAAGCAGTCCTTGGGATAGATGTTCCCGAAACCCTCTCAATCATGAACATGATGTAAGGAGCATATGGCGGGTTCCTCCTAGCATCATCCATAGCATTGGCTAGGCGGGCTCCAAATGAACTTGCCCACATTGAATGTCTCGTCATTCTGAAATGGGCAATCAGATTTCTAGCATATCCATTCACATCGGAAAGCCCCCATCCTTAGGATCAATGGTACACCGGCAGAGATTGTTCATCACATAGAAGAAGTCCTTCAACCCCTTCCTCTTGCCAAGCAATCCCCGATCGGCCCGGCCGGTCCCTAATGGCCTTGGCATCAATAGGGTCTATCTCATGGATATCTGTGTACTCTCTCGTGGTCAGCCCCAAAACCAAGTATCGGCGAAAGGTGACAAAGTCAACTCTGTGCCTCTCTGTCGGTCATCCGATGGATGGTGTCGGACGGCTGTCCCGATAATAAGTGGCATGGAACCCGACTAAGGATCTCCTCATTCCAATCATGCTTGAAAGACATGATATCTGTCGACTCAAACTTCTCACAAGCTTCAATTGCCTCATTGAAGGCCTCCTCCTCCTTATGCGCCATCCTCTCAAAATCAATATAATGCATGGTTGTGATCTTGCTCTTGGTGGAGTGGAGGAGAACTGTCAAATAGAAGTTGGAGTGAAATGCAGCCCAAAACCTCTCATCAATTCCCTCTGTCTGCTCATCACCATAGACATTCACTGCTCTGGCATCTGCAACCTCTCTTTGCTTCTTAAGATAACTCACCACTTGGAATGGGTGGATCATTGGTAGGTCTTTGCCATTTCAAACACACCCTCTACTGCTTTGCATGTAGCTCTTGTCAAATCTTGAGGGGTGTTCGGGGGTCCCTTGGTCACCATCGGGCACAATGGTGTACCCATACTTAGCTGCTTTGTTGCTCCTCGGTGAGTTGAGCTGCCCCACTTCTTTGCTATCACCGCTCCTCTGCTTCGAGGTTCTTTCTTCCACGGCCTCTCCTTTCAACAACCTTGATCCTCATCTTTCTCTTGCCATGAGGATCGCCTCGGGATCCATCTATGCATTTTAAGACATTGATCAGAAATTGATTGATAGAAGGTAAAAAAATGGTCAAATATATGTGAAAGAAGGTTTGAGACATAAACTTAGGTGATTGGAGCAAGCTATCCAGGGTAAAAACCTGGGCTGCGCGGCACTGCCGCGTAGGAGGCACGGCTTGCTTGACCTGTGACCTCGCGGCACCGTCGCCGTGCGGTCACGCGGCACCTTTGCCGCTCCTCCTTGCTCAAACCATCTATTTTTATCTCCCAAACAGTTCTAAACCATCTATTTGACACATTCTCATATTTCTATGCCAATTTCGGAGATCAAATTAACAATTTAGGTGTAAATTACCCGTGGATTGAAAAGGAATATGAGTCGAAGTGAAGGTTTCTTCGGTATTTGAAATCGATCAATTTCCCATCTCAATTGAGTAGGTGATTTGGGGAATATTTTACTTTGTTTGAATCAGCTAGGAACTTGTTAAGTTCCATTTGGGGCGGCAATGCCGTGCCCTCCCCTAAATCACCTAAGTAATTAAAATGCGAAATTTGTCGATTCCATTCTACCAAATCACTTTCCTAGGGTTCATACATCACTAATCAATACAAATCCACAAGAAATTTCAACACCATGCATAGATCGGGCAAGAACGGCATGACTTAGGGTTAGGTGTACCTTGACTCGTGGATTGAGAGGAGAAGAGGAGAAGCTGCTCGGGGATAGGGAGCGAGGCCGGCCGGAGTCGAGGAAGATGGCCGGCGGGCGGCGGCGGCGCGCGGCGCCCGGAGCTTCGGCGGCGGGGCGGGCGGCGACGCGGCGGCAAAGCGGCGAGGGCGGCGGCGCCTTCTTCACGCCGAGAAAGAGAGAGATGACCGCGTGAAGGAGTCGGGTGGAGGAGAGGAGAAGGAAACCGGTTGGGCCAGGGGTAGAAAAGGAAAGAATAAAGTTTTGGCCCAAAAAGCGGTTCGGACGAGCTGGAATTTGGAAACCCTAGGCGCAGCATTTGCCGCCCTAGGCCATGACCTTCTTGCCGTGCCCACACGCGACTTGCCGCGCGAGGCAGGCAGCGGCACCGCTTGCGCTCCGACTCTTGTCCTGCATATATATTGCCACTTTTTAACCTATTTATCCTCGGACTTGATCACAAAGACACCAAAATTCATTGCGGGGGACAGATCATCGATGCTGAACAATGGCATTGAATTTCGGATTAGAATTTGAAATCCTTTTGAAACACAATATGAAAGTTTTCACAAACTTTTCCTATGTCGAACTAGTGTCTCAAAATGTTGCATGTGTCTTTGGAATTCAAACCAAGTTACGAGAATCGAGAATGTTTAGCTCACTACGCAAAGCACAAAACCTTGACTCATCGAGAGGCTTGGTGAAGATATCGGCTAGTTGCTTTTCGGTGCTCACATGGCGAATTGCGATATCTCCTTTGAGTTCGTGGTCTCTCAAGAAGTGATGACGGATGTCTATGTGTTTTGTTCTAGAGTGTGCTACCGGGTTATTTGCGAGTTTGATGGCACTCTCGTTGTCACAAAGAAGAGGTATCTTTGTGAAATGACATCCGTAATCTTTTAAGGTTTGCTTCATCCAAAGTAGTTGAGCACAACATGCACCGGCTGCAACATACTCGGCCTCGGCGGTGGAAAGGGCTACACAATTTTGCTTCTTAGAGCTCCAAGACACTAAGGACCGTCAAGGAATTGACATGTCCCCTGAAGTGCTTTTTCGATCTACTTTGCAACCGGCATAGTCGAGAATCGAATAGCCAAGTAAATTGAACTTGGAACCCTTGGGATACCACAAGCCAAGGTTAGGAGTGAGTACTAAGTATCTCAAGATTCTCTTAACAGCCACGTTGTGACATTCCTTTGGATTGGCTTGAAAACGAGCACACATACACACACTAAGCATTATGTCCGGCCTAGATGCACAAAGGTAAAGCAAAGATCCAATCATGGGCGATATACCTTCATGTCCACGGCTGGACCCTCCTCATCAAGATCAAGATGTCCATTGCTTGGCATTGGAGTTTTGATTGGCTTTGCCTTAGCCATATCAAACTTCTTTAGCATGTCGTGGGTGTACTTGGTTTGGCAAATGAATGTCCCTTCCTCCATTTGCTTGACTTGAAACCCGAGGAAGTACTTTAGCTCACCCATCATGGACATCTCGAATCTCTTAGTCATAGTCCTACTAAATTGCTCAACATACACATTGTTAGTGCTACCAAATATTATGTCATCGACATATATTTGGCATACAAATATATCATTGCTAACTTTGTGAGTGAAGAGAGTAGGGTCGGCTTTGCCTATCTCAAAGCCTTGTTTGAGCAAGAATTCCTTAAGGCATTCATACCATGCTCTAGGTGCTTGCTTAAGCCCATAGAGCGCCTTATGGAGCTTGTAGACGTGGTTGGGAAACTTGGGGTCTTCAAAACCGGGTGGTTGCTCAACATATACTTCCTCTTGTAGTGGGCCATTGAGAAATGCACTCTTGACATCCATTTGGTACAGCTTGAAGTCATGATGGGCAGCGAAGGCTAGAAGAATGCGAATTGCTTCTAGTCTTGCCACCGGTGCATAGGTTTCATCAAAGTCCAAGCCCTCTACTTGAGTGAAGCCTTGAGCAACCAATCTTGCCTTGTTTCTTGTTACCAACCCATCTTCATCTTGCTTGTTGCGGAAGACCCACTTGGTGCCAATGATGTTAGTCTTGGGTCTTTCCACCAACTCCCACACTTCATTTCTTTTGAAGTTGTTGAGCTCTTCTTGCATGGCCAACACCCAATCCGGATCCTTGAGAGCATCATCTACTTTCTGCGGTTCCAAAGATGAAACAAAAGAGAAATGTTGACGAAAAAGCAGCTAGATGAGATCGAGTAGTAACTCCCTTTCGAAGACTCCCAAGGATGTTATCAACGGGGTGATCCCGTTGAATTGTTTGTCGTAGTCGTGGATGATCAACGCCTTCTGCATTTTCTTCTTGATCTTCATCATATTCATCGTCAGCTTCAAGAATTGGAGCAAGATCAAGTGGTTGAACAGGTGATGTAGGTGGATCAGTCGTTGCCGAGGTAGAAGGCGCGGCATTGCCCGTAGCGGCATCTTGCCGTAGCGTAGGTGCGACACTTCGCCGCGTATTGGACACTTCCGGCCAGCGTCTTGTGCACTTGATCATCGAGTACGTCAGCGGAATCTTGTGCAGCAACAACTGGTGGATCCTCCTCTCCATTAGCTTGATCTTCTTGAGGCCTTATGTCACCGATAGCCAATTGCTTGATTGCCTCACAAGGTGGATCCTCCTTTCCTACAATACTTTGATCAACTTGCCCTACTTGAGAGCCATTAGATTCATCAAATGTCACATCTATAGTGATTTCAACCCCTACCGGTGGTTTGGTTGAAAACACGATAGGGCATGCTCATTTGATCCATAACCAAGAAGAACACCTTCATCAACTTTAGGTGCAAATTTAGAGGTTCGGGGCCTTTTGTTCAGAATGAAACACTTGCACCCGAACACCCTAAAGTATGACACCTTAGGTTTGTTACCGGTTAAGAGCTCATATGAAGTCTTCTTGAGTTTCTTGTGTAAGTAGAGGCGGTTGATGGCATGACAAGCGGTGTTGATGGCTTCACACCAAAAGATGTCCGAAGTCTTGTACTCATCAAGCATTGTCCTTGCCATCTCTATGAGTGTACGGTTCTTCCTCTCTACTACACCATTTTGTTGAGGGGTATATGCGGTGAGAACTCATGCTTGATGCCCTCTTCATCAAGGTACTCTTCAACTTGGGTGTTCTTGAATTCGGTCCCATTGTCACTTCTTATTCTCTTGACGGGGAGATCGAATTCTCTTTGTGCCCTCTTGATGAAGGTTTTCACCTTCTCTTGTACCTGACACTTATCAAAGACAAAGAAAACCCAAGTGAAGCGGGAGTAGTCATCAACAATAACAAGTCCATATTTGTTACCCCGATGCTAAGGTAGGCCACGGTCCAAAGAGATCCATGTGTATCAACTCCAATGGTTGAGTAGTGGTCATCACGCTCTTTGGTGGGTGAGGTGCACCTACTTGCTTCCCGGCTTGGCAAGGTCCACATATCCTGTCTTTTTATCAAAATCAACATTTGTTAGTCCAATGATGTGGTTGTCTCTCTCTGCGGTTTGGCCAAGTTCCTCATGCCAACATGTGCTAGGCGGCGATGCCATAACCAGCCCATGCTAGATTTTGCCATTAGACAGGTATCAAGCTTAGCCTCACTTTTGTTGAAATCAACTAAGTAAAGCTTATTCTTGAGTTTGCCTGTAAAGACAACGAGAGGAATCCTTCTGCGAAAGACTTCCACACCAACATCCGTAAAGAGACAATTGTAGCCTTTCTCACACAATTGTGAGACCGACAACAAATTGTATCCCAACGAATCAACATGCAAAACATCGAAATATTATGTTCAGTTGTGATAGCAACGTTACCAAGACCGATCACACTTCTCACATCATCATTTCCAAACCTTATGTTATTTCTGTCGTCATTGGTTTGGGAATATGATGAGAACATACTCCTTTCTCCGGTCATATGATTTGTACAGCCGCTGTCAAACACCCAACTTGACCCACCGGAGGAGTATGCCTGCAAAACAAGTTTAGTTCACAAGTTTAGGTCCCCTAAGATTCTTGGGACCTTTTACCTTAGTCACAAGAACTTTGGGAACCCATATAGAGGTGTTGCAATAAAGTTTCTTTTCACTGCCCAAGTACTTTGCAAACACCTCCCCCTTGCTGTTTGCCTTCACTTCAAAGCAAGGATTTGAGTCTAACTTGCTTGCTTTTGCCTTTGATTGATAGGAGTGGCCCTTAGGAACAGCCCAGACAAGATTTTCTGATTTCTGAACCTTCTTCACAGGCTTTTGGACCATCTTCTTGGGTCTATTCTGAGCCGAGGCAGTGTAGGTGACCTTCCCTTTTCTTGGGGGCGCGGCACTGCCGCCCGTCCTCGCGGCACTGCCGCCCGTCCTCGCGGCATTGCCGCCCTTACTTCTTGACAGCGCCACGTGTGGCGATACGATACAACTTCGGGTTGGCTTGTGTCCAACGCTGCGTGCGGTCTCTCTCTCTACCTCTCTACGTGCCTTTGCTCAAGAATTTGACACATTCAACACCATTGATCATCTTTCGACCATTGGTTTTGTTTCCATGCTTGTGTCCAAGTCCATCCTTGATTCTTGGATTTCTCCCATCAATGTAGTTGGGCCTTTTGGGAGCCTCAATCTTGTTGCTCACTTGTTGCCTTGATGGTTTCACCTTCTTTTCTTACCATAGCAAAGTGAGCCTAGTGATCTCTTTCTCCATTGCTTTCATATTGGCAAGGTTAGTGGCATAAGCATTCATATCAACATTATAGCATTTTCCACAACCTTGACTAGTGGAGGGAGTAGAGGCATCCTTTGTGGCTAGGAGATGTGAGTTGCTCTCACTAAGAATGCTATGTTCATTTTCAAGCTTTTTGTGCTTGTCTTGCAAATCACAATATTTCCCATTTAGGGTGACCATAGCCTTCTTAGTAAGAGCATGATTTCCTTGCTCATTAGCTAGGCTCTTTTGCAAGGAAGCCACCTCACTTCTCTCAGCTACAAGAGCATCCTTGTTATCAACATAGAGCTTTTCAAGTCTATCAAGTTGACTATCTCTAGTTGCTAACTCCGCTTGGGTACTTTCTAAATCCGCCATTAGTTGAGCAAGAAAGCCTCTAGTTTTGGGATCTAGGTTTTTGTGAGTCTAACATATTCTTCATCATCACTAGATTCATCTTCACTAGAGCTTTCACTAAGATCACTAGAGTCATCACTAAGAGAAGGAGAAGGTTTGGGTTTGGATTTTACCTTCTCATGCTTGGCCATAAGACAAACATGAGTGGAGTCATTGTCCTCATCCTCATCATCGGTCATGTTGTCGAAGAGCTTGGGTGTAGAGGTCTCTTGCATAGCAAATGTTGCAACATGGACTTCCTCTTCACTTGTCTCTTTTGTTGAGTCCCACTCATGGCCGATGTGAGCTTCACCCATGCTTCTTCCCTTTCTCTTGTAGTCTTGCTTCTTGTCCTTGCCATTGTCCTTCTTGTATTTGTTGTTCTTGTTCTCATAAGGACAATCGGCAACAAAATGCTCGGTCTTTGCCACAATTGAAACATGTTCTCTTTTTTCTTGTTTGGGAATCTTCGTTTGCACCATCTTGTAGCCATTTGCTTTCATCCCCTTCCCATACTTCTTCATGAATAGGGCCATGTCCTCAATCTTCTTGTAATCAACCCCATCATCTTCATCATCACTTGAGGAAGAGGTTGCATCAATATTTTCTTGCATCTTCTTCATTTCTTTGTCTAGACTTGTTGATGCTTGCTTGCTGCCCTTCATCTTGTTGGAGGAGCTTGGCTTGCTTGTCTTGGTTGCCTTGAGAGCCACATCCTTGATCTTGATTCCCTCAAGCTTGGCTTGCAACTCTCAAGCTTTCTTCTTTCATTTGCCTCCTCTCTTTGCATGTCATAGGTGAGTAGTCTTCCAAGCACATCATTTGGAGTGAATTGTTCAAACTTCTTCTTGTCACGAATCAAGGTGATCACTATGTCATTTCTAGGTGTGTATGCCTCAAGCATGATCTTGACAACGGTGTGGTCATCTAGATCCTCATCTCCAAATCCTCTAATCTTGCCAACTAGCACCATCAACCGGTCAAACATTTCTTGGGCTCCTTCTCCATCAAGGATCACAAACCGGTTGAGCTTGGCCTTCAACAAGTCAATCTTGGCTTTTCTTACTTTGTCTACTCCTTCATGTGCAAGTACTAGAGTGTCCCAAATCTTCTTTGCTTCATTGACATTCATCACCCTATTGTACTCATTGCCTTCAAGAGCACTAAGGAGGATGCTTGTGGCTTGGCCGTTGATGTGGGCAGCTGCTAGCTCTTCGTTCGTCGGCTCCTTGGGGTTCACCGGTGGCTGAAATCCACTGCACACAACCTCCCAAAGACCGGGGTGAAGGGCGCTAAGATAGGCTCTCATCAAGTGCTTCCACTTGGCATAGTTGGTCCCATCGAAACGGGGCAACTTTCCCGCGGGTACATTGATGAAAGACTTCTTATCGCGGTTAGTCAAGTAAGAAGAATAATTAAAGGATATGGCGGCGAACTTGTTGTTGTTGACGCTGCCCTCATCCTTCTTGCTTTCCTTCTTCTTCTTATTGTAGGAGATATCATCATCTCCATCGTCGGAGCTACTTGATAGCTCACTTGACTCCGCCTCTTCTTCTTGCCTTTTCTTCTCTCTTGCTGCCCTCCTAGCAGCTCTTGCCTCACGAATCATCTTTCTTTGATCTTTTCTTTGAAGCTTCTCGGCAAGCTTGACACTAGCTCGCTCTTCTAGTCTTTTCTTTTCTCGCTCTTGCCTTCTAGCGTTTCGCCTTGCTATTCTTGCGGTCTTTCTCTCGGCATCGGTGGCATCACCCTTGATGGTGCTCTCACTGGCTGTACCGAGAGAAAGCTCGCTGCTGCTGGCCTCCACCTCCTCCACGGGGATGGTGGACTTGCCTCCTTTGTTCGATCCCTCCGGTGTCTCCATACTTCACGCGGTGAAGCGTATACGAAGTATCCTAGCTCCGATACCACTTGTAGGATCTGATGGAAGCCTAGAGGGGGGGAATAGGCTTAACCCCAAAATTGACTGTTAAAACTTACGTAGGCCGGTACACAAAGGCGGCGCGGCACTGCCGCGTGAACCGACCCAACAGACGAGCGAGACGAGAAAGACACTTCTCTCGGCCAGGCGGGGCGCGGCACTTTGCCGCGTGGTGGCGGCACTGCCCCCGTATCACTGAACGAGCACTCCCAAAAGCTAGTCCACGAGCCGGAGTTTGGTGCTCAAGGTTCCCCACTTGTTCCTGCACACAAATATACCACGAAAAAACCTTCCAAGGCTGGTAGAACCCCAAAAACCAAGTAGATCGGGTCAAGCCCTTTCTCACAAGACAAATATGCAATAAAGTAAAGGGAGAACAAGTAAGACAAGGATTTGACCCGTGGTTCACCGCGCCACACAAAGCTGGGCTACGTCCACGTTGTTGAGGTTGCCACACAAGGCTTAGCTTGCCCACCGGCTTGCTTTTCCCTCGTTCACAAGTCTAGGGAGTTAACCCTAGAGATGTGGGGTAATGTATTGCTGTAGAGTGAGGTTACAAACCTCCCAAGGCTGCCACACGAAGGGGGCAAGCTCAAGGGCGACGCCCTAGCCGTCTAGGAGCAAGCTCCAAGAGTAAAGAACCCTAGGGTTCCGGCCAAACGTGAACCAAATGCTCTTTTGAGTGGGGAAGTAGTAGATCCGGTCTCCAATCGAAGTTTGCAATTTGTTTCCCTCAAGAATCCCAGGTGGGAAGTGAGAGATTGAGTAGGGAGCTTGAAGAACTTCAATGGAGGTGAGAGAGAGAGCAAGAGGTGAGTTCCCGGCTTTACGCTCGAGGTAGAAGATGAAGTGAACCCGGGTAACCGTTGTGGGAGGGGTAGAATGGGTATTTATACCCCACGGACCCAACGGTAGGATTTAAGTGTGGCACTTTGCCGCCAAGATCGACACGCTGCATGCCGCGTAGGGCGCTGCACTTGCCGCACCATTCTTGCGGCATCTTCTTGCCGCCCGACCGACAACCAGGGTGGAACAAGGTGTTTTGGCCGGCCGGTCGGGGCTTGGAGTTGTGTGTGGTGTCCGGTTTTGTTGTTTAGAGCACTTGGTCCACGGATACCCGAGAATCCTATGATCCCTCTTAATAGTACGGCATTTCCTAAACTCAAGATTCAAAATATAAAATAATTTAAATGCCTTGATCCGGAAACACCATCATCTAGCTTATTTGGTACCTTTGGACCTGTTCACCAACTCCATATTTTAATCCCTGCATGTCATCTTCGTAAATCTCATTAGTCCCCTAATTCGGTGGTCATCAACGCCAAAACCCACATAGGGCTTGATTGCACTTACAGATGCGCCCGACGCCGGACGCCGCCGCCGAAGTCCGCCGCCTACGCCGCCGCCGAGGCGCGTACCTCGCTCCGCCGCCCAACCACCCATCGGATGGGCCGGGGGTGGAGAGAGGATTCCAACGAGCCCCCTCGCGGCGAGATTCCCGGGCAAGGACGGGCCACTCCGGCCGGATTCCGCGAACCTCCACCTCCGGGCTCGTCGACGGGGTCTAAACGACGCCGTCGTCCCATTTGCCACAACGACGTCAAGACGTCGACCAATGAGGAAAGGACACGTCGTCGTTCCGTTTCCCGCCGTCCACGACCGTGAAGGTCAACTCCGCTTACCACGTGGCGCCCACGTGGCGTCTACCGTGGCGTCCATCCGGACCCACGTGGCACCCTCGTGTATGGATGCTTTGCTGTGTACACTTTGTAAATTGCTATAGCTACTCGGCTATTGTACACGCAGTATTAAAAGTAGACTTTCCCGTGTCGAAAAATTCCCGAGAAAATTTATAAATTCATTATTTGATTTATAGAATTTTATCATGTAATTAGTTCCAATATTATTACATGATAAAATTATATTATAATATTACCCTAATGATTTAATTAGGGATTAATATTATAAATTCCATATCTCATGCAAATTAGCTTCGTTTCGCGTGAAACGACTTCCATAATTCATCTAAAATCTAGCTCTATGCATCTAACCCATTGCCACCATAATGTTCTATGCTTGTTTTGGTTGCTCTAGTTCGAGCTAGGTTTATCGATGTACCCGAGGTAGTTCAGACGACCTGTTAGGGGTTATCCGACCGAAGTAAGCTAGAGACGCATAACGCCGTGCCGATTCGTAAGAACCTCCCAGGCAAGTCCTTACCCCCTTAATCGACCTAATTACTATAATATTTAATAAGATGTTAAGATAAGTATAACCAGGGCAAGCCGTGCGGGAGTACTCATGGGCTATGTGCGTGAGGCTTCGCTAGGCTTTGTCATTAATATAACTTACATAATAATATGAACCTTCCCAACAAAAAGGTGAGTGGTGATAGTCTACATGGAGGTGGACTAATCACAATCGGGGATGAATCCTGCGGAGAGATACTCACCTCCCTAAGGACCGGTTCATAGACCTTCTACCTGGTGCAATTATACGTACAGCCACACGCCGGGATGGGGCGGCTTGATTCACACCCCGTTGGGTTGAGGTATAATTGGGAGCCAAGGTGGCCGGAGTAGGCAAATGACCTATTAGGAGCAGACATGGGGAGAGTGGCCCCATGGTCCGGTTGGCGTGGATGCTGAGTGATCTTCCACGTAAGATGTTTGGGCGCAGTGGCGCGCAGCGCCAAAGCACATATTTATGATTAATGATTGGGTGTGTTGCGTGATAAAGATAGGTTGGGTAATAAGGTATTACCTGTAAAGCCGTGGGTGATTTGGTATCACCATATTGTCTAGGATGATGCGTCATCCTTCCAACCCCTGAGAAGTCGTGGTGAAGATTATACCAACACACCTAGGGTAGCACCCAAGCGGGTACGGATCTCGTTAGGCCTGTCTAAGCCAAGTCGCGATGGTAAGGGCAGTGCCTATCGTGTGGGGAAATTGTACAACCTCTGCAGAGTTATTTAAATCTATTCGAATAGCCATGTCCTTAGAATGGGCAAGTGCTAGGCCTGAACATCTATGATTAGATATACATTGATGATGATTAACTTGTGGTGCCGTGACAGTGATGAGATGATTTAACCCGGGAACTAGCGAGAGCAGTTTTAGAGACTCTGCTAGGGCCCAAACCCTTAATAATTACAACCCCCTGGTTGGGACTTGCTGAGTACGTTTGTACTCACCCCTCTATTTTTACAGATATCGGCACGTGTGAAGGTAAGATCGACGACAAGGTAGAGGACAACGTATCGTAGGAGTTCGAGAGGTGTTTGCTTAGGACAAGAACGTTGAAGCCCAGATTTCATCCATGCACAAGTCTGCCTGTGGAGTACGGGATAGTGTCAATAGTTAATCCACCGCTTCTCGGTTGGCCAACTCTGATATTGTAACCCGACTTGGTGACCCTTCGTCGCCACTGTAAGCCCCTTTCCATCCTATATTCCTATAGCTCGGTTTACTATTAATTATGTTTACCATCACCTGTTACTAATAGACGTGTTTGTGGCATGATCCTGGCGCAAACACGTGTGATTAACGACCCATTAAAAATGGGGAGTGACAAAGAGATCGGTAGGGTGAGGTAAAAAAAAACTCTTTTGTCCGCTTCACATCTAAAGCACAGGTTTATGGTCAGCTTATCTCTCTGGAGCTGCGGAAAAAGATGTTAAGTACTGTGAGAAATACTCGAGGTCGTCTAGTCAACATGTACTCCCTCCCTGTCCCATGGAGTTCGTCGTTTTTGACTTTTGAACTTCATTTTTGACCAACCGCCTTATTCAAAATATTTATACAAATTATAAAATAAATTAATCAATATTCAAGTATCTTAATTGATAAAATAAGTCGTAACAAAATAAATTATATTTGTGCAAAAATTTGAATAAGACGAAATATTGAAAAAATGGCACGGAATAGAGGGTGACAAACTCAAATGGGACGGAGGGAGTATCAAATTTTCTTTTATTCCTCTGACCAGACGCACGCATAGTTCGGTATACTAAATGCTGTGTGTTGTAGTAGTAACATATCAGAATGCATAAATGATGAGAACTTGAACAAATAATTTGTTAAATAATTTAACGTTCTCTGAAAACTTACAGTGACTAGTATACCCGGCTATAACTATGCAAATTAATTAGCCGAACAGAGACATTGTACGAATTTTTTTTTTTTTTTTGAGAAGGAGAGACATTGTACGATTGAGAAGTGCAGAAGCTGAGGAGGCCTTGTTTAGTTGGCTAAAATTTAGCAAAACACACTGTTTTCAACTCCTGTAGTACTCAGAAGCACTTTCGTTTGTATTTGGTAAACATTATCTAATCATGGACTAACTAGGCTCAAAAAGATTCGTCTCGTGATGTACAAATGAACTGTGTGATTAGTTATTTTTACCTACATTTACTACTCCAAACATATGTCTTTTAGTGTATTTAATGTGATGTGATGGAGAGATTGCTAAAAACTAGCAAATTTTTGGCTAAATTTTAGCCAACTAAACAAGGCCTAATTGATCCATCCATCGCATGACATGACCTCTCTCTATCACAAAAAAATCCAAACGGAAGGACAAAAGAAACAAAGAGAAAAAAAAAACCAAGGTGATTGATTATCTACATGTAGGTCGGCCCCGTCGTCCCACCGCGGACGACGCCCGACGACGACGGCATGAACGCCAGCACGAGCAGCACGACCAGCATTGCCACCGGGACCAGCATCAGCATCGACGGCGGCGGCGGTAGCGGGGGCAACACGAGCGGGAGGATCACCAGCGACGCGGTGACGCCGACGAGCAGCAGGACCGGGAGCGACAAGTACCCGGACCAGAGGCTACCGCCGCTAGCAGCAGGCTCCTCCTCCCTGTGGCTGTGGGCGGCGGCCGTCGAAGCGCGCGACGAGGACGCGCCGCTCTCCATGTCGCTGGGCGCGGCGGCGGATGGAGTACTGCGGTTCGGACTACTAGTGCCACTGTTGATCAGCTGCTGGATGTCCTCCGGCCGGTGGTGCTCATCATTTCTGGGGCTCAAGAACATGAGGATCGGAGCGCCGGTTCAGTCGTCGTCGCTACCTTGCTTGCCTGCTTTGCCTGCCGTCTTCAAGTCCAAGGCACGCATGCAGCGCACACAGACAGAGCTGCCTGCAGTCTTCAAGCACTCAATCTCATCAACTCTGACTGCTCGATCGCATGCCAGGGGTGTGTTTAGATCCCTAAATTCCTCCCAAAATTTCAGACAGAAGCTCACATCCGGTAGTAGCCTGCAGTCTTTAGATGATTCTTGAGGCGATTCTTTTTGAGCTAGTTACGCTGAAGATAATATTTACACTCAATCTCATCAACTCTGAAAATTCTCCCCGATCGCCGAATCAGGCCAGATCTAGGTAGCACTGCAGTTCCGGCGAAAAAGATCTCATCAGCACATGAAGCGATTGATATTATGATGAAAAGATCGAGATATTCAGAGTTTCACTGTTTCGGACAGCTAAAGGATCGATCGGCACCTGCTTATGCGTAAGACATACGTGTAAATTATTTTATCAGCAGGAAATTAATAAAAGCTGGTATATATAAAGCCATAGAGTCATAGACAAAGGGAAGAAAAACTCGTAAAGGTAGTAAGGCTGTATTAGGAGGCACAAAAGGCACCCAATTCCTTGTTCTTCTAGAAAAAAGATCGAGCTAGCAGACCAACGACCCTTTATTAGCTGAAAGAAGAATATACAAGAAAGAGATCGAGCACCATATATAGCTCTCAACCCAGCAATCATTATAATTTTTTCAGTGAACTAATAAGCGGTTATATATATATAGGACGATCGATTATCAGTATCTGATCACAACTGAATAAAAGTTACTCCTATACTGGATACTGGTCGACATGGGGGAGGGCCATATACATACGATCACATCACATGCAAATAAACATCGGCATCGAGCAAAGCTGCAAAGGCATACCTGGTGAGATCGATTGACATGTCCATGCCAATTTTAGCTGGTTCGTATGAGGAACCTCTGATGCTGTGACTGGTCTATCGTCGACGCAGTCGCAGCGACGGAGATACAGACGAGACGACCCAGGCCGGCGGCAGAAGAGAGAGAGGGGTTTGGGAGGGAGCCTCGGAGGCACCGATGGATGGATGCAGTGCATCTGGCGCAAGTTAGTCATCGGCCCCCGTGCAACTTGTGGCGATGGTGGACGAATATATTATGCCGAGAGGGCCGGGGTTCGTCTCCCCTGGCCACCACCGCTGAATCGCTGCCCGCCTGCCTTCTCGGACGTGCTTCTCGCTGCCAATCTGTTTCTGTGCGCCCGGCCGGCGGCCCCCACCCCTGCTGTGCTGCCAGCCATAGCTGCCGCGCGCGCCTCAGCACTTCAGCAGGCTCAGGCTGCCAGCTCCGTCCGTCCGCTCCGGCTTTCTTTCTTGGCATCGATCGGCAGGCCTCGGCTCTGCTGCCCGCGGTTTTGTTAATTCTGCCGGAAATCTAGGGGCGATGTACTAGTTTAGTTTAATCTAATCATGTACGTACGGTTCAGAGATTAGACAAATCGTGGTTAGCTGCTGGCCTTGCCTTGTCTCGGCAAAGCCAGGGAGACTCGATCATTATTATCGAGGATACGTATATTTGAGCGGTCTGTGGTGGTGACTGGTGATACGCGCGCGTGGATTTGATCTGTCCTAATATATACTTGGATTGGATGGCTAATTGCTTGTTTTGGCCAACGCCTCGATTGACCTTTCTTTTCGTCCACCAGCACTTAATCTATCACCAATCAAACGGTTCTAGTGGTGCTAGGGTGTGTGTAATGATGCCTAAGCCTAATGCTTAAACCATGGGGATATTGAAGCAAAGCATATAGATGAACCATTAACCGTTGGGTTGGGTGTCGAGTGTACTTTAACTAATGTACGCTCACCTCATACATCGGAGCTAGATAAGGGCTTATTTGGATTCAAACTGCAAGTGGTGAAGTCATAGTTCAATAAGGTAGGATGAGAAGTGATGCGCTAGGTAGATAATATTGGTGCTCGACTTTGGCTCTAACTCTAAGCCACGGTTTTAGGCTACGACTTAGGGGAGCGAGGATTATTGACGATGGACCGGTGCTACTGCTACAACACCCCTATAGAACCGACTAGTTCTATCTCCACCCCTACATATTGCTAATTATTCATGTACACATACTTCACAAGTAATGCATTTATAAAATTCAAAGTGTGTTTGCACTTGAAAATGATCCAATTTAGATTTTCCATAAGGATAGTGAATCATTATATAGGTAAACCTTTTTGTGTGGGGTGAGGTGATTATGAAACCTCAGACCAATGTATCTTGCAGTGCATATTTTTGTTGGCCATAACTAATGAACCTAGTCAACATAGGAACATATTCTAAATCTATATATATGAAAAAGGTATGCTTCTTTTATTCGAGAAAACTTTTGTGTTGAAAATATTCTTACTATTATTGTATTCATATTTATAGTTTAGATACATTAATAAAGGTTGAAAATATTCTTACTATTATTCACATATAATGATTAATATATAAAAAAGGTATAATATGAAAATATAATTAAGAAAGAATCTAATAATACTTATTTGGTATCGAACTATTAATATTTTATTATATAAATTTGGTTAATGTTTTGACTGTCCCCAAAAAGGTTGAAATGACTTATAATTAGTTAATAGTTTTGCTAAGTTGTACATTTTTTTTTTTTTGAGAATTGCTAAGTTGTACATTAAGTTATTATGAGTTGTATTATTAGTTAGGATATTTAGATTCACTAGGGTTGTGTAATTCTAAAATAATTACCCGCTAACACAAACATCCTCTAAGCATGTTCGGTTCTTCTTGTATCTCCAAGGACTATTTAGGTCAAGAGTCATGTAGAACATCACAGCCCTAACAAATATTGGCCAAAAACAAAAGGCTAATATAAACTCGTCGGTTGTGCTCGTTGCCTCTACTCAACAAGGATTAGGTCGCAGCCTTTCTTATGTATCCTATAAGGTATGAAAAGTTGAAGCCCCCGCCCCCAACCGCCGCCCCCCGCCTGCCCCCCACCCAATGGCGTCACCTCCCCCCAATAGGCGGTTGTGACATGTGGTATTCGAGACCGGGACGATTCCCACCACCAATGGCTTCCGAAAGGTGATGCCGGAAGTTCGATGTTGAGGACAATGACATGATGAATGAAGACACTGAAGATGATGAGAAGACTGATTCTGACCTGGAGATGCTTGATGGTCCCCCTGACAACTTCAAGACTCCTAGCAAGAGAATGGCCACCAAACTCAAGGAACCCCTTGAGGAGGAGTTCCTGAGGCGTAGCAGGAGGCTCTCTCAAAAAAAATTGAAGGGCTACAAGAACTCGAAGTGCAAGGAAGTTCGAGGAGGAAGCCTCCAACAAGAAGAAGAGTGGAAAGAAGAAGCTGGCTACCAAGAAGCCCAAAGCTGGCAAAGAGAAGTCAACTGAAGAAGTGGCTCCCCTCGCCATGATCCTACCCAATGCTCCAGCCCCACATCTGTCCAAGAACATCCTGAGTGGCATTGGGGAAGGCTTCCTGCAGATGCATGCACAAGGCCTGGTTCCGCCCCTATTCCCCTTTGTTATTAGACCGCTTGATGCTGATGACATCGATGAATAGAAGACCCTCCATGCATGACTCAGCACTGTCTGGAATGATAGTGCCCCTTTATCTTTTGTTTCTGTTAAGCCCCCCATACCAGAGCATGTTCTGGTTTAATAATCTGCTTCTCTTGTAAGTTGGGCTGTGATGTCCCTTGGAGCTTCCTTTTGAACTCAGTTTGTGTTTCAAACTAGCTACTGCAGTGCTTGCTTAATTATGGGATAATGTTTATCTTTTACATCCTCTGTCATGTCCCATTACTTTATTCTTCTCTCTTTCATTTGAGTTGCCTACTCGTTTGTGGAGAGAATGACATCAGCCATAATGTTCCTGCTTACTTTTGGGATAATTTGATCTTATTGTCTGTTATTATAGATGAGAGACTGATAAGCCTAATCTTACAGCTGAAATTAAGACTTTGGATATCTCGGCTCTCCCTTTTTAAGGCTGGTACCTGGTGCACCAGACCTAGCATAATCCAACTATCACAGTGTTTAGATGGATAGTAACAACAATAAGAGAAATATCAAAGTTCTTTTTTGGAACATTAGAGGTATCAACTCACAAGATAAATGGGATGCTTTAAGAGACAAAATCCAGGAAAGTGCTTGTCACATCCTATGCCTTCAAGAAACAAAAAGAGAAAGTTTTGATGCCTTTTATTTAAAGAAATTCTGTCCAAGACACCTGGATAAATTTCACTTCTCCCCTTCGATTGGAGCAGCAGGAGGTCTCATCACAATTTGGAACAACAGTTTTCTTGAAGGTACCATTATTCAGACTAACTCCTATGCCATCTCGATTGATTTCTCTTGCGAGGATGGACAACGGTAATTTCTGCATCACAAACATCTATGGTCCTTCTCAACCAGCTGTCAAACCTGCCTTCATTACATGGTTGATGAATTTTGACACCACAGGATTTGACAACTGGCTCCTAGGTGGAGACTTTAACTTGATAAGATGTCCTGAGAATAGGAACAAGCCAGGAGGAGACAATTCAGAAATGAGCATGTTCAATGAAGCTATCTCTGATCTTGATTTGGCAGAAATCCCTTTCAGTGGCAGGGACTTCACTTGGAGCAATATGCAACAGGATCCCCTCTTGGTCAAGTTAGATTGGGTGTTCACCTCCTCGAAATGGGCTTACCAGCCTACCCAAAGAACTTCAAATCCAACCCTTTGTCAAAACCCATATCTGACCACATTCCTTTTGTGGTTCACATTGGAACATCTATACCCAAATCCAACATATTCAGGTTTGAGAATTACTGGATAGATCATCCTTGTTTGGCTTTATTGAAACTGTTGAGAACTGCTGGGCTAACTCTCCCCACTTTGCCAATGCTGCTAAACATCTCTCAGTCAAACTGAAACATGTCAGATCAGGGTTAAGAAAATGGAGCAAATCTATATCCAACCTGAATAAGCTTATCTATAATAGCAAGTGGGTCTTGCAACTCATGGATGGGCTAGAGGAACAAAGGCCTCAATCTAGGCTTGAGGCAGCTTTCAGAAGATTGGTTAAGCAGCACCTGAGCAATCTCCTTGAGTCAAAAAGAAAATATTGGAAACAGAGAAACACAATAAGATGGGTCAACTTTGGAGATGAAAACTCTCACTTCTTCCACTTGATGGCTTCCATAGCTCACAAGAAAAACTTTATTGTTTCTCTGATAGATGGACAAGGAAATTCCATTCTGGATCATGAACAGAAGGCAAACCTTTTATGGACTGCATTCAAGGAAAGAATGGGCATCTCTGAATTTAATGGAGTCAGCTGCAATCTTCCTGAACTACTTACTCCAACAGATCTAAGCTCCCTAGATTCAAATTTTAGCCTAGAAGAAATAAATCTAGTGATCAAAGATTTGCCCAATAATCATGCACCAGGGCCTGATGGCTTTAATGGCACTTTTATCAAGAAATGTTGGCAAAACATTCAAGGGGATTTCACAAGATTGCTAAACGACTTTTGCAATAATAATATTGATCTCACAAGTATTAATTCCTCCCCTCGATAACCCCGATTCCCAAGAAGGATAACCCTGAGACTGTCAATGATTACAGACCCATTTCATTGACTAACTATTCAGTGAAGGGAATCACCAAACTCCTCTCAAACAGACTCCAGTCAGTTGTCCTTGATCTCATACATGCAAACCAATATGGATTTATTAAAGGAAGAACTATACAGGATTGCCTTGCATGGGCATTCCAATTTCTTCATATCTGTCATCACTCTAGAAAAGAGATCATCATACTAAAACTGGACTTTGAGAAAGCCTTTGATAAGATAGAGCATCAATTTATTATAGAGGTGCTCAAGCATAAAGGATTCTCTAACAAATGGGTTAGTTGGGTTAACAACATTCTATCAAGTGGAAGCTCATCAGTTATCCTAAATGGAATTCATGGAAAAGGATTCAAGTGCAAGAGAGGTGTAAGACAGGGGGACCCACTCTCCCCCCTCCTTTTTGTATTAGCAGCTGATTTGCTTCAGACTATGATAAACAAGAATTGGCAGGAAGGATTGCTAGATCATCCACTGGATAACAACTTCCAAGGTGAATATCCTATTGTTCAATACGCAGATGATACCCTTTTGGTACTACCTGGAAATGAATCAACATTGATCAATCTCAAAGAAACACTCAAGGTGTTCTCTGAATCCTCTGGACTGCATGTCAACTTCAATAAATCCAGCCTAGTACCAATAAATATGGACAATGACAGAGCTAATGCCCTAGCAAAGAATCTTTGGTTGTTAGGTGGCATCCATGCCATTCACATACTTAGGACTGCCTCTGGGAACAATAAAACCATCTGTAAGTGATTATGCTCCCCTCATTAGTAGGATTGAGAGAAGACTGTCAGGCATAAGTAAACTCTTATCCTACAATGGCAGATTAATCCTAGTAAATTTAGTTTTTTCTGCCCTTCCAACATTTTACATGTGCACACTAAAGTTCCCCCCACAGGTTGTGAAACAAGTTGACCACTACAGAAAAAACTGCCTTTGGAGTAAAGGAGAAGCTGATAGAAGGGGTAGATGTCTAGTAGCCTGGGAAGAAGTGAGAAGGCCAAAAGAGCAGGGTGGTCTGGGTATTATAGACTTGGAAAGTCAAAATAATGCCCTACTTCTTAAATATCTTGACAAATTCTATAACAAAGCAGACATCCCCTGGGTCTCTCTTACTTGGAACTATCTGTATTCAAATGAAGAGAAACCACCCCATGCTAGGACTCCAAGTGGCTCATTCTGGTGGAAAGACATTATGAAACTATCTGGTAAATATCAGGAAATGGCTAAATGTACTCCACATAGAGGCAATTCTGTCAAGCTTTGGTTGGATGTATGGATAGATCAACCCCTAAAGGACAAGTTCCCCCAACTTTTCTCCTTTAGCAGGAAACCGAAATGCTCAATCAGATTTTTCCTAAATCAGAGCCTTGAGAGGCTGTTCAGTCCTACCCTCTCCCTGATAGCCAATGATCAACTTCAAGAACTCAATGATATTTTAGAAACCAGTAACCTAGATGAAAGCATAAATGATTCTTGGCATTACATATGGGGGAACAACAGATACAACAGTAAGAAAGCATATAAGGTCATGATTGGATCTGAACCAACATCACCTCTTTACAAGTGGGTTTGGGGAGCAAGCAACCTTGGAAACCAAAAATTTTTCTTCTGGTTGCTTATCAGAGACAGACTCAACACTAGGAACATGCTTAAAAGAAAAAACATGGACCTGCCTAGCTATGATTGCGTTCTATGTGATCAGCACCTTGAAGAGTCCTATTTCCATCTGTTCTTCAGATGTCGATTCAGTAAAGCTTGTTGGGAATCCCTAAACATCTCATGGGATAGCACCTTGTGTCCTGCGAATATGTTTCTCAAGGCAAGACAGGATTTCCACAATGTCATCTTCAGAGAGATTGTGATCTGCGCCTGTTGGTCAATCTGGAAAACAAGAAACAAGATCATTTTTGACAACGGCAGAAATGAGTTCGATGAATGGAAAAGAACTTTCATTGAGGAGTTTGGCTTGGTGTGTATCAAAGCCAAAGGTGCTAGAAAGGCTAAATTAGTTTTATGGAGAGATAGCTATGTATAGTTTCTTCTTTCTTTCTTTTGTTGGGCTTTGTAGCCTTGTAATTTGATCTTTGTACCCATTCTTTCATTTAATTAAAAAAAAAGAGAGGCCAGGGGCTCCCCGACCGGTTCGGTCAAAAAAAGATGCACACGATTTCTTCATGGCCCTCAAGCGTCTCCTCGACGACAACTTCGAGATGATCGATCGCCGCTTCGATGAGATTGAAGCTCGCCTTCGCCGTATAGAGAACTTCAACAACAACACCACGATCCATCCTCCACCGCTACGCTCGACGACGACACCCGACGACGACACGACCATGGCCACCGCCGCTGGCCAGGGGATGCCCCCAGGTGCCACCTCGGGCGCCGACCCCGTCCCCGAGGACGTCACCGGTGACGACACCTGGAGGCGTGGGACATCTTCACGCGCTACCGAGGCGTGACTTCGGGCCACCCATCGACGGCAACACGACGGGTGATCTGGCACCACCAAGACAGGAGGGCCATCTGAACGACTACATCGACACCTTCGAGGCCTATGCTACACGCATGAACCTACCGAGCCCACTCCACCGCGTCCACCTCTTCGTCAGCGGACTCCACACTCCTCTCCAGGAAGCGGTTTAGTGGGAGGAACCGCACATGATGCACAAGGCAATAAGCCTCACATGTCAGTTCGACGCTCCAACCCCAGTTTCGCCACACGCCGCGGTGGCCAATGACGATGACGGCGCCGGTAACGACATCAACACGATCCCGCCGGAGACCAGGGCGCCCCAGGGACAGCCGCGCCTTTCTTCGGCCATGGACTCCATCGGTGGCAAGGCGGCCTTCAACATCCTTACCGAGCTCCATCTTGCGGCCTCGATGAATCACCAGCTCCAGGTGATTGCGCCCACCATCGAGTTCCACGCGGCAGCACCAGAGTGGACACTGTACAACGACATCGTCAGGTACAACCACCGCTACTATGTACCAGCAGCTTCGGAGCTTCTGCAGGACCTTCGGCTGCAACAAGGTGTTCCCCCACATGGTATTGCCGTGGGTTTTCACCTTCCGACGTCAGCACCAGCTCAGCAGGCCTTCCCAGCAAGCATCTTGCTTATGGGAGAGCGCCCGTACGTCAACCTACACGACATCACGATCATGCTCTTCGATGACAACAGTCACGAGTTCCTCCACGTCGACAACGTGATGGTGGACTACTTTGGTGCAAGAGTACCAGAGATCGAACCGATTGTGCAGACCAACAACAACTTCCTCTATATGGCCACTTACTACGCCTCACCTCGATGCCTATTTCGACGTCACGACACGCCTTCTGCCGACACGTACATGCCCAGGTGGAGGTTGGTACAGTATACTCCATCCTGAGACCCTAGCATTACTCCAGACACTCTACCTGACAGGGGTCATGAGAGGGGCCCTCATGGCGGCTGCACGGCTGGATAGGCCGTTTGTGCACCCTCCACACAACTACAACTTCGGGATCTACTCCGGGGACCTGCACTTCAACTTCTCCTTTGACGATGACACTTTCATTGTCAATGAGTCTCACGATAGGATGAGTCTACTCCAGCTTCGCTATGGCACAGGCTTCACTACACCGCCCATCGCTATAGCCTACGCGTCAAATTGGTGGGTTAGTCAACGCTGTCGCCTCGTCGAATGGTGGGGAGATGTCACAAGATGATTTGTCCCGCCCACGGGGGGCTAGGCGCGGGTCAAGAAGGCCCATGAGAGGGGGGAGCGTGCCTGGGAGGGGCCGGCGCCGCCGCCGCCCGCTGCCGCCCACGCCATCATCGTATTCGATTAGGACTAGAATTTTGTGTGAAGGGAGTATTGCACTCTACAAGGAATCTCCTATTAGGAAATGAATGAGGATTGCTAAAAGGTATTCTAATATATAAGGAAACATTTAGAGATTGTTTGAGTTACAAGTCCCATAGGAGGGATATAATTATGGAGGTGTAATCTCTTAGGGACAATCAATAAAGAAATTATTCCCCTAACTCTCATGCCCTTGCCCCCAACCGCTGCCGGCGCCGCCTGCCCCCCCCCCCCGCCGCCCACCCCGCCGCGCGCCCGCAAGCCGCCGCTGCCGCTGCCCCTCCCCTAGGCGGCTGTGACAACTTTTTGTGAACGATTTTTTTAAAAAGGTTGAACGAAAAAGGTTGACGTCACTCGCTTGTTACACAAAACAAAAATCTCACAACCACATTCCAGAAGCCTCGATTTAATCATGCTCCACGCGAGTCACATGGTAAACTGCTGGTGGTCATCGCATCAAATTGGAGTACAAAGCACAACAGCTCTAGTATCCTAGAGCTCTACTCCGAATTTTCCGAAACATTCATGGGACACCCGAAACTCTGAACTTTGGCTTCAGTTGCTACAGAACAAATGACCTTCTCAATTTTCCATTCTATACCTGTCAGTCTGAAGCCTCTGACAAGAATATTTCAAAGCGTCATCGGGGATTAATACAACCAATGTGAATTCATTCGTAAAAACTGAGGAGCTCAGGATCCTGAATCTCCCCTTGGAGCACTCTGCGCGGATGAACTGACCAAGCTCGGGGCTACCTTGGTATTGCGGTCTTAACACACACAGGGCCAGGCCAAACTTCCTCACTATGACCAACGAACAGGTCAGCCCCAGCCGTTGCTACAGATTCTCTTAGATCAAATGCCACATGTAAAAAGAGAACAAATTAAAAAGGTGTCGAGGCATACACGTAGTATGTCCTTCCTCTACTTATTACAAAACTCAATTTATGTTTCGTTCATACAAAAAAAAAATGGATAGGAAACTTATAGTGTGTATGAAGCTTTCAGGGCTATGACAAGGAGAAAATTTTGATCCAGACAGAGGACTAGCATTTGCATATAGCGTAAGACAGCAATAAAATGAAATATCTGGCCTGCTCAAGCAGGCAACCAGGAACCTGATTGTTGAATGATAACTGAAAACCACGGAGCATCCTCAAGGACTTGGAGGATCCAACGAGGGATGGAGAAAGCAAGCATGTTCGTCAGTGCATAATTGTTCAGCAGCCAGCTATCCAGCGTAACCTGCCATGAGAAACCGAGGAGGGAATCCAATATCAAGTCACTACCCTTGTTATGTTGTGGTACTAAGGAGAGAGAGATAGCAAAAGGAGATAAATGGATTCAGCTTTTGTTAAATGCCAATTTACCTGAAATGATCCTGATTGATGATAATGCTATTCTTTGAGTTTCATTCTATCAAGCGTTCACGATATACCCGTCTATTGACCATGAGTACGGGGTGGTTGGGATGGCCAGCTGCAGCACCTCTGATGTCATCCTCCAACGCCTCCGCTTCCTTAGGCCTAGAAGCATAGTAGCCAAAATCAAGGTTCATATGTGTGAGGCCCGACAGATTCTGCAACCCAAGAACGGGGTAACCATCACCATGCTCGAACTGGGAGTTTGCATTCAGACTAAGCTTAAGCCTTTGAAGCTTTGGCATGGCTCCTGGCATAAATATCAACGCCACCTCATTTAGAGTATCTAGAGTGAACTTCATCAAATTCTTGAATCCTTGTCTTCTGATGGTATGCCTTTGATGGGGAAATTTCCCACAATAAACGGGTAAGCTCACAGTAAGCGAGAGCAGAAATGGTAGATTTGCAAGAATATTAAGATCGTACTCCCCTGGATAGTCACGAATCCAAATATGGAGGCGGGTCATGTTGACCATATAGCTAACTGGACTTGTCGCGCTACTAAAACTAAGCAGATCTGAGGCAGGCAAAACCATATTTGACTTCAAAGTATCACTGTCCTTGAGCTTTCCATAACTAAACAAACATCGCAGACGGCAATGAATTCGAAGTGTCCTTAGTTTGATGAGCTTGTGGAGTCCTTGGATACACTCTTCAGAATCATTATCATACATACTGACTTCTGATAGCTCCTCCAAGGCTTGCAGGTTTCCGATTCCATGAGACATTTTCACTTCTGGCACATAAAGGCGCACAAGTTTACGCAATTGAACAATACTTGCTGGCAGCTCCGAAACGTAAACACTTCCTTTAGCATCTAGTGTCTCTAGATTTCTTAGGTCACCGATTTGTTCTGGGAGCTTGCGAATTGTGGTACCAGTGATTTTCAAGTACTTCAAATGAGTGAAACTTGAGATATGTGTAATATGACGGTCCATAATACTAATTTTGTCCATTACTCTTGAAAGACCATCTATGACCAGAACTCGCATGGATTTGCTATTAAGAAACAGAGGCACATCCTTATCCAGCACACCATGACCATCAGATTTAACCATAATAAGTGATCGAAGACTAGATGTATTAATTTTGATTAACTTTTCCATCTCGGCATCTGCAGAAAAATTTGATTGCACACATAACCGCCGAATCCTATCAAAGACACTTCTGCAACAGATGTTATCATTCCAGACAATAGCAAAATTGTCATCTGCAGCTTGAGATACAATAAAGTCAAGTATGACATCATGAACTCTGCAAAATTTTACTGTTTTGCCATCTGCCCCAAATTTTGTTGGCTGGACCATGCTTCTGTTGATCAGTTCATTCAGATAACTTTCTCCTTGCTGTTCCATACTATTTCTGTTCTGTCCAGGAATCAATCCTTCAGCAACCCACATCCTTATTAAATGTTTGCAATCAATGATATAATCCTCAGGAAATACAGCAAGGTATAACAAGCAGCTCTTCAAGTGGTAGGGAAGGTCGAAGTAACTGAGGAACAAAATTCTTTTCATTTTTTCAATATGTGAGTCTGTCACAGCTTCAGAAGAAATAGAGTTCAAAATTTTGAGGCAAAAATCAACTGTTAGGTTTCTTTTCACCAATAAACCAGCTATACTGATTATAGCCAACGGCAAACCATCACATTTCTTCAAAATATTGTTGGTTACTTCCTTCAATTCCTCAGGACAATCTTCACTGCCAGAAAAAAAAACTCTTTTAAAGAATAATTTGCGGGAGTACTCTTCAGTTAACGGCTTTGTTTTATACATCTTGCCATCAATGCCGTTACAACAAAAATTTGGCCACACTTTCATTGCGTGTTGTAATAATTATCCTACTTTGGTTGTTATTGATAGGAAAAGCAGCTCTCAGATCATCCCATGCTGATTCGCTCCAAATATCATCAATAAGGATGAGGTACCTATATTCAGTTTGGAAGCTTTATAAGTATCACTATAATAAAATTTTTAACATCACTATAATAATTTCTTAACATGTACAGTAGTATATAGTACTTATAGTAATCTCGAGAAAAAATAGTAAGCTGATGATAAGATTTAGAATAAGGCAGAATAAAATGGTCAAATAACGGTAGCATTATTTATTTAAACTAAAATCCCACAGATTGGAAAATAAATTTTTTGAGAACTTTACACAATTCAATCTATTTTCTGAAATTTAACAAATATTGTTTTTGTCAACAGAGCTATCCCTTGTCAACCCATCCTTCATCTAGCTTACCAAATCTTACTATTACTAATTGGAGGCTCCAACGAAGCCTCCACGTTATTCCTCACCAAACACACTAGAAAAAAAGAAAATTCCTAAAAAATCTCACATTAATTAGAAATATCCGGCCATCTAATCAAAAGATTTAGCTATCAACAACCATTGGATCTATTTAACTTTGTACAAAATTACCCACCTCTGCCATTATACTATAATTTTTTTCCAAAAAAAAAAAAAAATCTTGGCCGGCAATAATTGAATCGTGATGTTGTACATGTGCTCTCTCCCATATACCCCGTAAGTGAGAACCCATCTAATCTCCGATTAAAGAAAAAGAACACATCTAATCTGTACCCCTAACCCTTATCCGTGCATGCTAAGCCGGCGTGCCTTCCGTGATCGTCAAGCACGGTATTCTTCTCGCCGCTCGAAGCCGCATCTCGTGTCGTCATCATCCCGCCTCAAGCCCCAAGTGTGTCCAGCACTAGCCACGGACGCCGACGGACCAATTGGTAAGAGGACTAGGGGCTGATGCCGTCGGTCCGTGACATTAGAAGTATGAAGGCGCGCCGTCTAGGCCGCCTCGAAGGTGTCCACGTATCCTTCGTCCCTTTTCGTGCGTTAGATAGAAATTCCACGATCCGGATGAGGTTGTCCCCTTCCCGCATGCATGCAAGCACATGTTCAATGAAGTGAGTGGACATATACATGGAAGCAAGTGAATGTACACATGCAACTTGGCCTTCACATGTCACCATGCATGCACAACCAGACATGTAAAGGACATATGTGAATGACAAAGCATAAACATGCATGCATGCAAAGGACAAAGATTAGACATGCATGCATGCAAAGGACAATTCCATGCAGAAGACAACAACAATGTAAAATTTGCGGTTCTCCTTTGAATGTGTAGGACAACATGCAAAAAAATAAATTGTAGTTGTCCATCGCATGTAAAAAAGTAGATCTTTGCATGTGTAGATCTTTGCATGTGAAGGACAACTCCAATTTATTTTTCTGCATGCTGTCCTTCATATGTAAAGATCTACTTTTTTTTTTTGCATGGAATCTACTTTTTTGCATGAGGACAACATGCAAAAAAGTAATTTGGAGTTTTTGCATGGAATCTACTTTTTTGCATGAGGACAACATGCAAAAAAAAGTAAATTGAGTTTTTGCATGGAATCTTTTTTTTGCATGAGGACAACATGCAGAAAAGTAAATTGGAGTTGTCCTCGCATGCAAAAAAAAAGTAGGTTCCAAGCATGTGTCCTCATGCAAAAAAAAAAGTAGATTCCATGCATGCAAAGGAAGCAACTTGATAGCCAAGATCCTAATGTCTTTCTTGCATTACTTCAGATCAGGTGGATACATTAAATAGTAATTAACAACATGCATCAGATCAAGTGGATACGTTTGAATGAAGTGAATAGGTAAATGAACAGCAAGAACCTACTACATGCAGAAAGCAACCCGAGATGAGGCCACAAGGATAATACAAAAATTACATGTGTCCTTTACAGAAATTTTACTACGACATAAGGAAGTTACATCACATGTGGCTTCTCCCCTTTTAAATGAATTTACTATAATCTAGATACTACATAGTAAATATTTTTCATGTACACAATACTGCCTTCCAAAGCTATATAAGAATAAAACTTAGTATAGGCTGCAGAAATTTAAGAGCCGCAATGGGCGCTACAATATTACCTTTTTACCATGAACATAGATACCGTAGGTATCTAATATTACCTTTTTACACCATGTATGCTAGGCTTTGTTGCTTCGGAAAAAACACAACATGGGCAAAATAGGTGAAAAGTAGGTCCTATTTAGCATGTCTCCTTGCTACGAGTAGACAAAATAGCTCACTTCGAGGGACATGCATGGGAATTTGTACTCTCCAGTTGTGCAATGCATCTACACCCATGCATTCATTAGCAGTCAGTTCTTCCTCCCGAGGGTGTAGTTGGGCCCCATTTCCATTAGTAAGCTCCTTGCACCCATCGGTGGCCAAGGCGCCCTTGGCCTATATAAGCATATGGTGGCCATCCCACCCTCATCGCCCTCCTCCCAGTGGTGTGGTGGTGGTGTGCCATCCGTTGCTTCATCGCCCTCCTAGTGCTAGAGTACATCCCTAGTCGGAATTTTGAAAGGTATGCATCCTCCTTGTTTTCTGTTAGTTTCCAACCTTGGTTCTTGCTTTGAATGGCTCACTAACATATACTTATGTACTCCCTCACAGGAACGCATTCAGCAAAGACCCTCTAGGAAGTACGGCGGCAGTGAGCCCTATGCTACCCTAGTAGTCTCCTTGAGAACGTTGTTACCTAAGGCGAAAAACTATGCACCATCCAGTGAATATACCATCACACTAATACCAGTGCATGTGCAAGCACATGGCCAGTAGGGCTTATTGTGTCCAAGTCCAACTATGTTCATGTTCTCCACTATATTATTTAGCAATGTTGGCTCATATGCATTCTATCATAGACGTTACTAAGTAACTTCATGTGTACCTTTGGTTGTGTAATCTTGTGTATGTATGTGGCCAAGTTCCTCTTCGTCACCTTAAGATAAATGTATGTGCTGTGTGTTTGTGATATGTATCCCAAATTGGATGAGTAGGAGCATCCCCTACTCAAGGTCTACTATATGTTACGATGGCAACCAACATTGAAGCCTGGACAATGATAGCTCATTTTGGTAGTTATTTCATTTGATGTTTAAAGATACAATCAAGCAGAACCCACTCAAAATATTTATCAGATCATCACTTATTTTGGGTGTTAACAAGTACTGTGTTGTAAGGCAAGTCAGTCAGGCTAGCAAGTAACACGTATGGGACAAAAAGAAATCCAGTCACTCAGCTAACAAGTAACACGGTCTAGAGAATTCAAGAATGTACCCACCTACGCTCAGGTTTAGGTAAGTTATTATTAGTAAATAAGCTGCTGCAATGGATAGGGACCAATTTGCATCTCTCGACGATGATTACAGTTGCACCTTATGCTATAACGTGTTATGCTTGGAATTATATTGCCCAAACAATCAGCAGAACCAAAGTAACTTCCACCTTTCATTCCAAAACTCAGTGTGTGTTGGGGTGATGTATGAGTGCTTTAACTACATTTGACTTGTCAGCTAATGGAACACCTGCCGCTAGATCCTAAAGTTTACAGCTTGATGCCACTGTGATGGTTTTAAATTTCAGTTGCACACCTACATAACCAGTGGCCTTGTCAAAACACAAATGGAGGAAACCACCATTACCTAATGACCATTCAGTATATATTGCTGTTATCAAAACTAGGTGCATGAGTGTTAGGTCCACTAAATTTATTTGGGTCCTTTGGACCGTAATTGGGGCTGCGACCAAAACTACCATTTGGGTATGGCGGCGTTTTTATACAATCTAAGGGAAAATAACTATGAACTTACATGAGCACTCACAAGGGGTGGCGAGCGCTGGTGCGGGTAATGAGTGGGAGCTTCGCCTTGCAGCCTCTGTGCACAGCAACCATGGATCTTTCCATCCGTGCATCACGCTGCTGCCAAACATAGCCTCAGTATGAAGGCCTAGTAGCTGCTTGCTGCCTTCGTTTAGCCTTGCCTCTGTGGTACGGCCCAAGCACGCCGCCACATTGGGGTGACGCCATGCCCAGCGTCGGGCACAGGATTGAAAAGGCTAATATTTGATCGTGTAATGTTTTATAGTATATAGAGAGTATATACAACACGTAATTCATTCATTATTATTCCATATATTCAAGAGACCGTAAATTTAACATATCTTGCGACTGCCCGTTTGCAACAAAGTCCTCAAACCTTGGAACCAATATTTTATCTCTGCATAGTTGAGATATAAAATGAAACTAAGAGACTAGATTATGTAATGTAGGAACAAATTGATATCCCTAAATACTTCGCTGCGGGTGAAGTGTTTGATATAGGAAACAATACGTAGACCTAAACTTGATATCACGCCGATGGTGTGCTGCCTTCCTTGCAACGCTCATGTGTCGTGCAGTAACGACGCCGCTGTCAGCACCACAGTGGCCGTGCTGGGTACACACAGTGCAAGTACTGCCGACAGTGTTGAGGCAGCTGCTCTAGCTGATGACCACCATGGGAACGACTAAAAGTATGTTTGTTTTAGCTTCCTATAGGCCACGAAAGATTATTTTGAGAGGGAGCATCCCTTGGATTTGTAGTTTCCTTATTGATAATAAAGATTTGTTCCTATGTTACAGCCAGTGCCCACTCTTGAGTTAGGTGTGAGGGTGCCAGGTCGAATCCATCTACTTGCTTCTTAGTTATAACCGAATTAATTGAGTCTATCTAGCTAAACAGACGCTCACAAAAAACAAAAACAAAAATCAAAAAAAAAAAAAAAAAAAAAAAAAAAGAAAGAAAAAGAACTCAACCGTACCTCATCCGATGACTGCCGACTGGGGAAGGAGGTGGATGTCGAATTCCTCGTGGCTTCGTGGGGAGCTGTCGCACCGGGTGGCCACTGCGGCCGCGCCGCCGGTCCTCAGCTCCACCCTCCGCGCCGTCGCGGCCTTCCCCGAGCAGCGGCGGGGGTAGGGTTAGGCCACTAGGGCTACGGCGTCGTACCCCCTGCAGTTGGGCGCCGTGGGGAAGCCGGGCGGCAGCCACGGAGCAGAGGTGTGGGCGTCGATTGGGCCGGCGAGGGGGGGGAAGCCGTCGTGGATCCAAGAGCGCCGGGCGGACGGCGGATTCGTGCTCGTGGAACGACGGGAACGGAGCTTCGTATTTTTTTATTGATGATTGAGGCGAAGGGAACTTTGTGCGCCACTCAATTGGGCTAGGCTGGGCTGGGTGCTATATTTTTTAGGCAAGCATACGGTGACACCGAGGCTGTTGCTGTAAAAAAAAAAAAAAAAATGCATCCGAGCCTTTACCTCTTTTGTGTTCGTAATAAATATTTGTCCTCTCAAACAATTATGCGGGTCTTCCTCTTAAAAAAACAATTATGCAGCTCCGTATCGCAATTTATTTGGTTACTCTAGCCATCGATTTTACTATAAGTTGCATGTATTATATTCCTAGATACACATCAAAAAGAAATTATAGTATATATTTGGTTACTCTAGCCATCGATTTTACTATAAGTTGCATGTATTATATTCCTAGATATACATCAAAAAAAAAATTATAGTATATATTCCATATATTGGGAATTAAGAAAATTATTGGTGCATTGTCGTAATAATTGAACAAGGAAAAAGATACATGTCAAAAGAAATGAGAGTCTTGCAAGCGAGCTTTATTAGAAGCCAAACCCGACAAGAAGCGGGGAAACCAGTTTTACAAGAGGAGTTTAAACGACATCAAAGAGAAGCAAGACCATATTACACTAATTTCACTTTCCTCTCTCCGCCCCACGATTCACCCCGCAGATAGAAGACCGGGACGTGCGATGCAACCAAGGGAACCCTATCACCTTGCCTCCTGGACCTTCATGTCATTAGCGTAACACCAGAGGTGTTACAACCAACCCTCTTAAAAGAATCTTGGCCCAAGATTCGGAGCAAGGACTACAAGAGAACAAACGCGATTACATTGCATAGATATGAAAGTACACACAAAAGATTACACAAGTTTGGAAACTAAAACGCTCGGACTTAGAACCGCACAACTACAAGCAAGGAGAAACAATCAATCGCCTAATCAAACGGCTGTTTAAGCGAGGGCAATGAAGGAACAACAGAAAATGATTATCCGAACATGGCGTAAGACCAACAGATCCAAAAATGGAGGGTGTGCACTTTCGATCATTGCGAGCCCTAAGATAAAAAGCACCCCAAGAAGAATTACTTCAAAGAACGCCCGATTTGGGTAGCTCTGTTTTCCGATCGCACTGCGAAGAGAAAATACTCGGGGGATTTACTCCAATGCTGGTATGGAAAATGGGGAGAGGCGCCAGTACGGGATATTATAGCCGGGTGATCTGGCGGGGGGGTACAAAGACGCCGCGAAGTGGGACGGGTGGTGGAGCATCGCCAGTAATACGAGACAGATTGGCCATGGCACGCCCACCCAAGCAAAACCAAGGTGAGGAGAGGGAGAAGACGAGAGGGATGGGTTCGCCGACAAGGAGGCATGCGCGAGGCCGAGCCAAAAATGTGAGAAAAGGGGGGGGTCCGTGACGGGATGAGGGCGAAAGTGTCAAGAGCCGACACGAAAGTGAAAAAAGAGGGGCGCATCAGCAAGTGGGAACGACGAGTGCGACACAACGCCGCAGCCCACACGCGAGGCGTGAAGAGGTGGCCCCTTACACTACCGACATCCCCCCCAAATGCGGCGACAGAAGTTTCGATTTACACAAAGAACAAAGCCCAAAACGTCATTTCAACCACTTATCATTTTTCAAAAACCCTACTAACTTGGTCACTTGAAAGAGCACTACTCCATGGACCCATTGTGGATTTCCTATTGAAACGTTAGCGTATTTTTTTTTACCAAGGAGAATATTTTACTACAATAGTGGTACAATGCTGTAACTTGATAAAAAACAAGGAACAAGGAATTCAAATCTGGCAATAGATTTAATTTAAAATGACTTGAGCATAGTGATCCCACATAATGTGATGTTGTAATTTGTACTCTTGCCACCTAGAATGTAGTCCCACCCAATGTCGTTGCACTTTGAATCTAAATGTGCCAGCTACTTAGACCCAAATTCATCAGACACTTTGTTACTGCACATTTCTGGGATATCCTATACCAAGCATTACATGTTGCACAGTGTGGCCCAATAATGGTTGTACCTCATAATAGGGGCGCATAGTTCCTACCGTACCTCCTTTCGGCCTACGTGCACGCCCATCACGGCAGCGCGCCCGTCCACAACTTTTGCAGACCGCCTGCTATGCACTCTTATCATACATCACATCGTTCGCACACTCTTTCTGTGTTTTTGTCGGCCCGTTGCTCTTCAACCGTACTAACTCTACAATTATGGCCTAGGATTCCGCTCATGTTGAAGCACCCAAAGACTCCCGATGTGTTCATCACGCTAGCTCCCACATTCGATTATGTAGTGGACTCCGCCTTGGCCGCTGGCCTTTTGCCTTTAAAAGGGCAAGCCGGGTCCTTATGACTTCCCACTCACATAGCCCTCGCTTTTGAGCAAGTTTCTCACTCATTTCTCCCTTCCAACAAGTATCCACCAAGCATGGAAGAAGACTTGGTTAGTACCTACTGCCTGAACACTGAGGGCTTTCCAAAGGTTCTGTACACCACCCCGCAAAAGCTTGAGTGAAAGAGCCCCTCAGATCGGGGCCGTGAGTATGTAGAGCATAGCACCGAGCGATGCGAGGTCACCGTCTACATTGCAAAGAGTGAGGAGTTCCCTAAGGAGACGGAAGCCTGGAGTATGACTGCAACCGGGTTTCGCTTCACCGACACCTACCAAGTTGTTGCCCGCAAGGCCCTGCGGTATCTGTGCCAAATCTATGAAGTGCCCATTGCCCGTACCCCCATGCGGTTCTTCCCACCTCGGGACAAGAATCGCCGGTATGGGAGGCGCGCATGGAGGCCTTGCAACGTCGGGAGGCACAGGGAAGAGGACCCCATCAAGGGCGCACCCGACGGCATACTTGCTCGCCTGGATGAGCAAAGATGATCGATGTGCCTTGGAGATGAGCAGTGTGTCTCCGCCGAGCGCAGGAGGCCGAGTTCATGTGTAGGATGCTCGAGGTGCAGCTTGCCGAAGCACATGCCGCCATCTTTCGCGTCCGCAGAAAAGTCGTGAGGCTCGCCGCATCGGAGGACCTAAAGAAGGCCCAAGATCGTCATGTCCAGGAGTTGAAGGATGCCTATCTTGTCACAAGGTTCAAGCGTCGAGCACTTGCAATGGAAAGGCAGGAACCCTTGATCTCGGAGGGCTCGCTCACCGTCATTTCAGAAGCGAAGGAGTGCCCCATACTAGATGGAATCCCGCCACGCGTGCATGCAAAAATTCAAACGGCAAATCATGGATGTTCCCCCGCGCCTCCCTCAACGGATGCTTTGCGGGTAATTTCGAGACAGGGCCGATCATGCAGAAGAAATAAGCCCACTCACTCAGCCATTGGCGAAGAATGGTGAAGCATAATCGAAGTGGGCACATGACCCCCTTATGGAACCAAGACCATTAAAAGTTGCTCGGCGCATGATGATATGTATCTATATTGTATTGTAACGTTTATATTTTCCACCTATTATGTAATCCCACATAATGTAATGTTTTGGCTCTAGTGGAGTTAGCTCCTTGAGTCCCCATCTTTAGTATTGCCTACTATGTAATACCAAGTGATGTAATGTGTTTTCTCAAGTGGAGTTACCTGCTTGAGCCCCTACTTTAGTAGTGCCATGTAGACGTACTTTAGCTTAAGGGGACTACTAAAACTTTTACTCATTCCACCTACAATGTAATCCCACTCAATGTTGTGCCTTGAATCTAAATGTGTCAGTTGCTTAAACTCAAAACTAACAGACACTTTGTTACTGCATAATTCTAAATACTTCTACATCAAGCACATCACCCGCAGCGGAGCGCGGGCAGCAATGGCTAGTAGAGATTAAGGAGCTGCCGTCATCGGCACCACACATATGTAGCAGGTGACCTTTCGGATAGACATTGCATGCGATAGATTAAGTAGCCTGTTCTGATTGCTTCTCATACTACTGTTATTTAATTTCTTTGGATTGTAGTGCCAGATGTAGTTGATTAGTATCCCTGCCCATGGAAGCCCCACACATCGTGAGCTCTTATTAATCTGGACAGATGAAATTTATTGTACCCATACATGTCCGTAAATCTTTGCATGCTAGCATCCTAGAAGGTTTGTAGGAATCAATTTGCATCAGTTTGACGCTTGCAGATCTTCATCCAAGACGGCTTTCATTATTCTTTTGTTGATGGCGTTCCTTTCTACTACTGGAATTCAAATGCTTGGTATGAAGGTTGCATCTCTATGCACCGCATTGATCTGATATCAACCTCCAGGATGGGCAAGACACACTAATGGGTAATGGTGCAAATTGAGAGCATGGTCTGCCAGAAAAGACCCATCTAAACCAACCATGACAACTTTTCATGCGGCCTTTCGTCTATCTGTAAAATAGTATTTTGATAGATAACATGTTCAGTTACTATCTTATGCTTATTTTTCCTATTTCAGGTGATATATTCGATGCAACTGTGGCGTAAGTAGGATGATTTGCGCATGGACTAGAATATATAATGCTTGATTTATAATGAGTGTGTACACGGTCCGAGTCACCAAGGTAAATAGGTAATGCATCTTGGAATCTATACTATACTACACATTACAAAAACTTTGGTTGCTCAGTAGCTTGGATGTTTTATATCCTCGATGAAGTGTGATTAAGCTTCTATTACTCATCAGCCAGGAGTCGGAAAGGCGTCGCAGAGGATCCATTCACCCATGTGCATGACCGGAAACAAAAAGCACCCTAAAATCTTGGTATCAAGAAAAATCTATTAAATACTAAACGAGGTGTCAATTTCCATCAAGCACGTGAGCATGCGCATCGAGAAAGCAGCATCGAGCCATGCACCGACCACTAACATCTAGCCCTGTGTGTGTCTAGATCTTGGGTGAAAGGAAGAGAGTGAGTGGGTGTTTGATCGTCAACGCTGCGCAATCTACTTCATCCATGTCGAGTTTAATGGGGAGGCATGGACAATAAGTGCTAGAAGCTGCTCATCTACGTCAAACTAGAAAAAGAGATGGGTGGCATGGGAACACGAAGGGCACCCGTGCCATGATGGCACGATGTCCAACATCGTCCACGACGTCTACAAATTAGTGCTTGGCACCGACCACACCTGTAGAGTGAAGGTATCGCCATCTTGCTAGATCCCATCATTACAACTTTGTTTCTCTCATATGATGTGCTATGTTCAGCCATCTTACTAGGACCCATATTATAATTAAATTTTCCTGCCATCTAATTTTATAATAAAAAACTACTATTAAGGTCGACAAAAAGATTTGTGAAAAAAACAAAGAAAGAGTTGCTAGAGTATGGAAGGCGATCTTACTTTATGGCGAACAAATAAATAAGTCATGATATCATTGTTACACTTTATTTTTATTTTAATGTGGTCAAAATAGTTTGAACAAATAAGTATTTTTAACATACTTACTGTATTTTTATTATAAATATACCAAAATAGTTTGAAAAAAATAAAAAGCATTACAGTTTCAAATTAACCTACGTATAAAATATTATAACAGCTACACGTGAAGTTGAAAGTTAAAATCTGGATTTTCATGATATATCACACAAAAAAGAATGAAATAAGAGTTTATGTTTATGTTTGATCCAAATACATATCATGCTAGAAAAAGATACATCCTACAAATTATTACCAAAACCTCTAGAGATAAGGAAAATAGAACCTAAAATTGTTACAAAAATCAGTACACTGTAATCACAATTGCAATTAATAATCGTTGTCTGTGTGCAATTAATAAGATTAAAATTTAGGATAAGAGGAATCAAATTTAAGACAAATGAAATTAATAGTCCTTATCTATGAGCAATTAATAAGATTAGAATTTAGTGTAAGAGGAATCAAATTTAGGTTCCTGCCGTCAAAATAATGTCTGCATCTAAAGCCATCGCACTTTAAGCATACTATTATCCACTAAATGTTTAAGTTCTATATATGCAACAAATAATGGATATGAATGAAAATACATCTAAATAAATAATTGATAGATTATCATAACTGGATATAGACTACAGAGTACCTATTATATCCATTATTTAAGAATCCATTATTTAAGAATATTAGTAAAGAGAAAAATATGTAAGATAAGTAATTTTTTATCAATTACTATCTCCTAATATTCTAACCGTGCGTGCAGGAGCACGGGTTGATGGACTAGTTTAGCAAATCTATATAACAGTCAAGGCCTGGTGCCCAAGTCGTTGTTATGACATGACTCTTTTAATATAAGGATTATTTATTAATCTATATATCAGTTTGAAATAAGTAAAAATAAAATGGTTTTCCTAGTTGGGCTACTCTGCTAGTATAGGATAGCCGTTTCATCAATACGGATTTCATATGCACATCGAATACAGTCTCAGATAATACACCTTTTTCTATCAGATATGTATATAGATGATAATGGGAATAGATTGTGTAATAAACTGGTTTAGTTGGATTAAGAATGCTCCTGCCCCATAATTATTTTCATTTCACTTTTGATAAAGTTAGTTGAAAATTTCTAATGGCATTTAAGCAAATTTCATCCATAATTATTAATATATTTGTTCTTTCGACTCAAAAAAATCAGAAAACTAGTGATTATATATCAAATTTCATCCACCTACTCCTACGAGAAAAGCATCGTTACCTTTTACATTTCAAGCAGTCTTTCAGTGTGGGTATCAGCTGCTCAGCGTCCCATCTTTCTGAGTCCTCAAACAATTTCTTGTCGATATGAAAGAGTAAACCTCTGAGAATCTTTGTAAGATTGGGAGTTCGGGACACCGATACATAAGCCCCGCAGTCAAAGGATTCATGAATTTTATTGTACACTTCCCTGGCTAGAGTCGTCTTCCCGAGCCCTCCAATTCCATAAATGCTCACAATCTTTAGCTGCTTGTCTTCACCACTCTTGAACCACCCAATGATCTCCTCCCGAGGAACGTCAATGCCCACGGGATTTATTGCCTCCTGGTAGAGGGACTGTGCTCGAGGGTCCACAGGGACAGGTTGCGGCACGTTGAGGTACCGGTCAATGTCATACCGATCACGCCGCTTGCTCATATCTTCAATCTGGGTCTTGAGGTCCTGAATCTCCTTGCCGATTGCGGGATCCTTCCACAACGCCTTTATCTTGCCCTTCATCTTGCGTTTGAACCTGACCAGGGAACTTGCCTTGCCGTCACCGTCGCCGTCCCCAGGGCCGTGGGAGAGCATGAAACGGTCAATACAATCCTCCATATCATAGGATAGCTCGCGCACCTTTTTCCTCCATTCCTTGATCTGATCATTGATCTGGTCCTCCTCCATGTCCGCGAGCCTCTTCAGCACGGCGTGCATGCTGTTCAGCTCATCGTGCAGGAAGCGGATGCCGCTCTTAACGCTTTTGGCCAGCCGGTACTGCTCGTCAAGCAGAATTCCCAGCTTGCCGATGACGGAGCTTATCACGCCCGTGGAAGCGCTCGCCATGGCCAATGCCATCTTGAGCTCACCTTGTGTTTCTTTGTGTGATGTTGTTTTGGTAGTGCGAGTGCTGAATGGACCCCTGTGAGGGGATCCAGCTCAACGCCCACAATAACGGCACCTCTAGCTATATTCGAGTCACGACCACGCACGAGAAAACCAGATGGAGTGAGAGGTGCGTATGGTTGTTGGCAGCCATCACGAGGGCTACAGCTCAATGTCCACTCCTTTCAGATCGGCGAGTACTTTTTTGCTTGCTCATGTAGCTCGCGTTTGAGTAAATTAATCCAAGCCAGCATGTTACTTTGTTGTGTTTGTGCTCTCGGTGTGTTATAATTATCCTGCGTGTGTAGCCATATACACAACGCCCAAGTGAAAACGATAGACGTTGCCAGCCATCACGTGGACAACAGCTCAATGTCAACTCTTATCACCGATCGGTGAGTAGTTTTCTTGCTCATGCAGCTCGTTTGAGTAAATTAATCCAAGCCAGCTCGTTTGGGACCTAGTAGATCTAGCCGCCAACAAAAATCACAAAATAAATCTTTTTTGGCGTTTCCTCACTCTAAATCAAATTTCGAGCAATAATGCTATATGTACAACTGAAATGTAGACTGTGGTACGACCAACTTGATCTGCGGTAGCCTAGGTTCGGGAGTCCATGGATTTGTCGGTACCGATTGTTTTGACACCCAAGTCATACCTGAGTCGCACACCTGCAGTCATACTTATAGAATGATTGATTTTGAAATTTGAAACTCCTGAAATACAGAGGTAGGAAAACCCTTGGTGAAGACGTTGACGTACTGAGATGTGGTAGGAACATTAAGTACCCGAACATGGCCTAGGGCGACCCGCTCTCGAACAAAATGGAGATCAATCTCAACATGCTTCGTCCGTTGATGCTACACTGGATTGCTGGAGAGATAAACAACACTGTCACAGTAGACCAGGGTGGCACCGCGAGGTGGATGGCGAAGCTCTATGAGTAACTGGCGCAACCAAGTGCCTTCAGCAACACCATTAGCCACAGCTCGATATTCGGCCATGGCGTTAGACCTGGAGATGGTATGCTGATGCTTAGAGGATCAGGACAACCAGGTTATCCCCAAGAAACACTGCATATAGCCAGATGTGGATCGCCAAGTGTCGGGGCAGCCAACCCAGTCAGCATGGGTGTAAGCAACGAGCTCAACAGGTGGTGAATGGTGCAAAGTTAGACCAAGTGAAAGGGTACCTTGTAAATACCTCAGTATCCGCTTCAGAGCAGCAAGATGAGGTTCAAGAGGATGCATATAGAAACAAATCTGCTGGACGGCGTAGGCAATGTCTAGACGAGTAAAAGTCAAATGCATAGCACCAACCAGACTGCGATCTTGGTGGAGTCGAAAATGTAAGAACCATCTCTAGACACTTTGGAGTTCACGTCGACAGGGATGCTGCAAGGCTTGCATGCACTCATTCTGGCCTGCTCCAAAATATCCAAAATGTACTGCCACTAAGAAAAGAACAATCCATTAGCATGGTGTGTCATAGACATGCCTAGCAATGGCAAACTCACGCTGGAGAGCTGCAATAATTTGTTGGAGAAATCCAGAGGACGAAGCTGTGAATACAATATCATCCACATACTGTAGCAGATAGACAGTGTTGGAGCCCCGATGATATGCAAATAGGGAAGTATCTGACTTGGTCTCAATAAAGCTGAGGGACACTAGATGAGAGGCGAACCTGTGGTGCCAAGCATGAGGAGCCTGCTCCAGGCCATAGAGAGACTTGTTGAGATGACAGACAAAATCTAGATGTGACGAATCAACAAAACCTAAGGGCTGAACACAAGACACCGCCTCAAAGAAAATGCCATATAAGAACGCATTCTTAACATCTAGCTAATGAATAGGCCAGTTATAAAAAAAGTGCTAAAGATAGGAGCACCCGAACTGTCGCAGGCTTAACCAATGGGCTAAATGTCTCATCAAAATCAATACCTGAGCACTGTGTGAAACACCGCAGGACCCAACGAGTCTTATAACAATCAAGTGATCCATCTACTAGTAGCTTGTGATGATAAATCCACTTGCCAGTGACGAGATTAACTCTAGGGGGCCGAGGAACTAGACTCTAGGTGTCATTTTTTTTCGTGTATACTTTGTTCTCAGCCTAGCAATCATTATATCCGTGAACTAATAAGCGTGTATTTATAGGACGATTGATTATTAATATTTGACCATAAAAGGTATACTAGATACTGGTCGACATGGGGAGGGTCAAACATATGATCACATCACATGCAAATAAACATCGGCATCAAGCATAGCTGCAAAGGCGTAGACTGACTGCGAGCAACATACCTGGTGATATCAATCGACGCGGCATAGCCTATCCTTGCCAGTTTTAGCTGGTGATATTAGTATGAGGTACCGTTGATGCCGTGATTGGTCGTCGACGCAGTCGCAGCGATGGAGATACAGACACAGGCCGCCGGTAGAAGAGAGAGGGGATTAGGAGCCTCGAAGGCACCGATGGATGCGGTGCATCTGGCGTAGATAGATTTGTGGAGTTGTGAGATGGCAACCGCCTCTCCATGCACGCTCGCCTTCCTCTACTCAAGTGATCCTCTTATTGCCTCATATGCCCCCACCACTGCATCCGCCTCGCCACCGCACCTCTTTCCACCCCTCCCTCTCCCTCTCCCTCTCCCTCTCCCGCCCGCCACCATCCTACTCGCCACCCCAACGAATCTCACATGCGTCGCCTCGCCACTTCCATCTTCTTCTTCCAATCCCGCGGAGGGTCATGAACTGGAGTATGAGTTGCTTTTTCCGACCATCGATGAGTCACAATTGATAGGGCGTCCAAAGGGGACTAGCTTCCCAATGGACATCTCAGCGCGGCGGTTCACCAATCGATCAGAAAGGAAGTTGATTCCGTTCGAGGTGATCGATAGGGAGGAGGTGAAGTTGAAGCAGTTCCAATCGCTCTGAGATGGTGCTCCAATGGCAGATCTAGCAAGCCTATGGAGGAAAAAACATAGGTCAATTTCAAAAGGGCCTGGCAGAACGGGCCTACCAGGATGCGACCCTGGTTTCGGCCCCCATCAAAGGTGCGGTTTGTGGGATCCGGTCGTGGAACATGGATCGAGCCACACGGCGTGCATCAACATCGTGGGGTGGGTAAGCGTAATAAGCCCGGCCGGATTCCATCCAAATCGATCTCACCAACCACCAAAACCCTACGCAAACCCTTCTGCCGCCACCCCTTCCCCTCCCCATGCTCCAATCTAGCCAAATCCGTAGGCCATTTCTAGAGGGCCACGACCAGATCCTTCACCTCAGCTGTCAAAGCTAGGCCTGCTCCTATCGTTAAGGTTTAGATGAATCGGGGTGGTGGTCGTTGGGGCGGCGACAGAGGTCGTGGTTGGAATGGAGGTGGAGGAGGTCGCTGGAATCAGGGATGATGGGGTGGAGGTAATCAGGGGCGTTGAGGATATGGTGGCTGTTGACACCTGTTATAGCATAATATTATTAATCAATTAACATGAAATAAAGGCTTAAGTTAGATATCAACATAAGTCTAGGGGTCTAACTAATATATTTCCACAAGTTTTGGTATTTTGTGACTTTGCAGGGACTAACAGAGAAAATCAGAGAAGATCGATGAGAATCAGAAGAGTTTACATCCCATACGATGACAAGACTTAACCGTGAAGTAACTCAACCCGAAATGTGGACTAAAAGATACCAGAAGACACCAGAAGAAACGAGAGACCGAGAGGACACCATCCTCCGGCGGCCGCCAGGGCCAACTAGGCCGGCCGCCAGGTGGGTCCCACCTTTCAGCCTCACATTTTTATGTCGGATTACCACCGACCTTGAGGTTGTATCTACACCGTTGCTGGAGGTCGGTTTGATCCAAGGGTCCTTGTTCATCGCCAAGTGCTATATAAGAAGACCACCTAACCCCAGGGTGAAACCCTAATTTATTACTAAGTCATTATCATCTGAGTTCATCTCAACTCAAGTCCAACCAAGTCTAGACCTAAGCCCTAGTTCATCATATTAGAAGTAATTAGCTACCTAGCTAGTTCTAGAGGAAGTCAAGTTCATCTTGATTCCTGATAGTCAAGAAGTAGCGGGATCATCGTTCTCGTGGCTTCTCTCTTGTATTCGATCTGTAAGTATTATTATCGAAATACAATTGATATGACTTTGATCTATATCATGATTATATTCTTATTGATATGTATCCATGCATGCTATGATTATATGTTTAGTTTAGTGAGTTTGTCTTATATCTTATGCATGGAATTGTATAGCATCCACGTAGATGATCACTATGTGGGTGATAAGCAATGTGTAAACGTTGTGTTTATACAACGTTTATCTGCAATTGCACCCTACATTCTGGGACATGTGGTAGTTCGCGGGAGTGACAGTCCTGTTGAGTCCACCCTCCGAATGCTAGGCCAAGTTGAGCTATAATTGCGGTGATGATTAGGTTTCGTCCTTGACTGTCATTGGTAATTGCTTACCATATGTAGATGTATTGCAACCTTGCCATGATAGCTAGATGTATTGCACTAATTGTAGTATTCATTGACATATGATTAGAAGTATCTTAGGAATATTCTTTCTATTCTTTCTATAACATGCTAATAGCTCGTATGATACTAGTGGCATATGATGATCTTAGACTTGGGTAGTTATCATTTATCAATTATCTTTATCTTGTGACTTATCCTGTTAATGAGTTTTGTTAGATGCATATGGCTACTCTGCATTATACAACTGCAAGTGGATCTCATAATAAATCACAATCTAAATCATTAGACACCTTTCTCTCTACTTTCCATAGACTCCCCTTCCCTATGGTAAAATATAAATACGATACCTGGATTACTCCCGGTGAAGTGCTACGATGGTATTTCTATCTGTGCGCTTGCAGATATCATGTTCATTCTTTATCAAGGCCCATCAAGAATACCATACCCGCATTTCTTAGAGTGTTATTGGTAGGGTGACAGACTAGTGTGTAGGTAATGCCTAGAAATAAGTGGTATACCTTGAGTACATATCCTGGTGAGATTAACGCCACTATAGATAATGATACTAAGATTACACCCCACAACTAACACCGCCTAACTTCGCCTTTGTTGGATCGTGAGATTAATTCCACATCCAAGCTAACATGATTAGATAGATACCTTATATATTTCTTTCGCCTTCCTAATTTGGATCGTGTAAGAAATATCAACAGCGGCGGTGGAGGAGGAGGAAGGAATTGTACATGGGATCGGTGGGATCAATAGCATCAAGAGGAGGTAAAAGAGAAAACTGAAGAATTTGGTCCTAGCCAAGCCAATTCCAATGAGAAGTGGGACAAGGCAGTGAATGTTGAAGCCTCAAAGGAGAAGAGCATGGAAGTTGCAAATTAGAGTAGCCAACCAGGTTCTAGCACTGGTAAGGAGATCCAATCCTCTAGAGATGGTAAAGCTTCTATACCTGCATCCAGTAAGACCCCTTGTGAGAATTGTGGACGGTTCAACCATGAGACTAAGGATTGTAGGAAAGTTAGATGTGAGATATATGGCTACATCAACCACTCTTGGAACTTTGTCCTAGAGCTATGTGCAGCACAGGTGGAGGACCAGAGTTTATTCTTCATAGAAGAGTTGTTGATCCCAGTATGGCAAAACAGTGAGAATGCATTGGTGTTATTGATATCACAGAAGGTCATGCAACAGTTAGGTAGGTGGAGCAAGATTTTCTTATTTGGAAGGCTCCACTAGGAAATGGAATGCTAGAATGGTTACTACCAGTAGATATGTGATGAGGTTCCCAAGTGCCATATCCTTGAAGGATTGGTGTAAACTAAAAAGAGGTCTTGATATGAATGTTGTTGAAGCCTATATGAAAGTTAGTCAAGGAGATGCCATTAGCAATGCTAAGGAGACTCTCCAACAATCTTGGTTTAGGGTGGGGGACAGATTCTAGTTGATCAGAGAGCTCTAAGAACTATTGCTAAAGTTGGTGGGCTGGTTGGCAAGGTAGCTGAAATGGATGAGTCAACAAGGTTCAAACCAGAATATGTGAGACTCAAGATTGCTTGTAGGGATGTCATGAGGGTGCCCCCACACTGCTGAAGCATCCTTGGGGATGCAGAAGTTTGAATTCACCTTTTAGAGTGAAGTTCCAAAAGGTATAAACCTTATCTAGTGAAGTGAAAGTGGGTGACAAAGAACCTCCTGTGAAGAAGTTCAAGCCTGATAGTGCTAAAACCAGTCAAGTTGGTGGATCCTCTAGCAAAATGAGTGAACTGAAAGTTGTTGAGGGGTCAAATCAGCACAAGGGGAGTGCTGTAAAGACTATGTCGGTTAACATAATTCTGCTAAAAGTGATGACAAAGGATCTGCATAGATAAAGAATAGCTTCCAGCCATTATCTGATATTACCGAAGATACTAACATGCATGCTGACATAGATTTGGTGGCAAATGAAGATGATATTGCTTGAGGTGAATTATGAGTCTAATGAGGGAAACACTTTCTGTACCAAACTCAAGATGATTGGAATGCTTAAGGAATATGGACAATCAAGTCAAAACCAAAACAAAACTGGAGAAGAAAATGTGTGGAAGATGATGGAAATTGATGATCAAGCTAGACAAACACATGCCGAGATTAAGGAACAACGATTTCTCCAATCTAAGGAAAAGGAACAAGAAACTATCTTCAACTCTCAAGAGAGTGTGATAACAGATATGGAGTCCCAAAAGAATTATACAAAAAAGGTGGATGATGAAACTAAATTTGAGTCCAAGCAAGTTGAAGGAAATACAAATGAGGGTCCGTAGTTCATGAGCTGGGTTGGTGTGACTGATGCTAATACCAATGGAAGGGATAGTTCAATTCGGTTAAACAATTGCAATACCAAGATGAAAGAAGACTTTTTTGATGGTAATCAAGAAGAAAAGAGAAGGAGTGAAAGATTGAGGAAGGATATGTTGTTGACTAAAAATATGAAAAATTTGTAAGGAAGAGAAATTTAGAAGGTAACAATAAACAAACGAAATCCCTTTCTCGCTTATGAGAAATCTGATTTACATGATATTGCTAAAAATATGGGTGTTGCTGATAATAATATCTTTGCCTCTTTTAATATTATGCATGTTTTGCATGCTAAAAGTGTTCAAGTCAAAGATTCTAACAAGAATGTAGAAATTTTTGAATTTGACCCTGAAAGTATTAATTTGGTTGATGAAGCTGAATTGTCTATTGAAGAGGATATTAATGATGTGTTGGTTTATCAGAAAAAAGTCAAAAAAATAGTTTATGGAAAGAATAAGAAAAAATCCTCCCTAGAGGGGAGGAAGCAAGAACAGGAAGATCATGTCTTGCCAGACCTCAAGAATAAAGGTATTCTTTGGGATCCGCAAAAGAACAAAAAATAGGAAAAAAATGATTAGTGGCCTTTTTTTTTGGTAATCAGTAGAGGCATAAAAAACATGTCTCTACATTCTTAAAGAATCCGATCTATGAACATAAAATATATTTTATTGGTTTACAAGAAACTTTGATTGAGGATTTTACTGATACTTTACTGAGGACTTTTGACAATAGTCAAAACTATCTCTGGAAGTGGAATCCATCTAGAGGTAAGTCAGGAGGCATTTTGTGTGGGGGTAGCATTAGACAGATTTTATGTTGGTTCCTTTAAACAGAGGAGTTTATGATTCAATTAAATTTGTAGGACAAAGTCTTAAAAACCAAATGGAATTTGATAGTTGTGTATGGGGCAACCCAAGAAGAGAATAAAATGGCCTTTTGACTAAGCGATATGATTTTTGTGCTAATTCAATTGAACCTCGATTATTGGAGGCGATTTTAATATCATTAGATATTCAAATGAAAACAGTCCTATGAGTACAAATACATAGATGTACTCCTGTTTTCAATACACTAATTCATTTTATGAGCTTAGAGAGCTTGCTATAATTGGTAGTGGTTTTACTTGGACAAATAATTAGACACCTCCTGTGTTGGTCAAATTAGATAGAGTTCTTATGTCCAAAGGTTGGGAAGACCTTTTTCCTCAAGCAACCGTAAGGAAGTTGAGAAGAGATATTTCGACCACAATCCTCCTGATTGTTTCATTAGGGATGTGTGCAAAACTACCACACATTCAATTTTATTTTGACTTAAATTGGCTCAAAAATCCAGAATTTTATGAAAAAGCCGAGGAAATCTGAACAAGCCTTGTAGAGCTAAATCTACTCTACATAAGATTCATCGAAAGCTAAAATTGTTTAAACAAGTACTTTAAAGGGTGGGGGTTCAATATATAAGGAGAATGGAGGAAAAATGTAAAATTGTTCGCACAAGAGCTATCTGAAAGTTAGAGGAAATAGAAGAATCATTTGGTTTATCTAATACTCAAATTGATAGAAAGACATGACAGATTCTTTGAAAATTTAAAAAGCTTAGAACAAGAAGAAATATACTTGGCATGAGAGAAGCCATGAAAACTGGTAAGGAGACAATAACACCTCGTTTTTTTCATAAGTGTACAAGTAGAAGAAAAAGGAAAAAAAAAAAAAAAACTTTAAGTTTTGATAAAGGTGGAATAACTATAGAAGGGGAGGACAACTTATTGAAACATGCTACTTGAAGTTTTATGCCGACTGCTTGGGCCTTCAATTGAGTATGATGTTCATTTAGATGAGGACTTTTGGAATAATATACCCAAAGTTTCAGAGAATGAAAATGAAGTTTTATGTAGAAGATTTAGTGAACCGGAGATAAAAGAAGCCTTAAATATGATGGAAAAAATAAGGCTACGGGACCGACGATAAAATTCCCATTGAATTCTATCAAAGTTGTTGGTATATCATAAGACATGATATTATTCAATTGTTTGATGATTTCTACGATAACAAAACGGACATTAGAAGATTGAATTATGGTATCATTTCCTTATTACCAAAAGTGAATGATGCTTTAAAGATTTAGCAACATAGATCAATTTTCCTGCTTAATTGCTTGTACAAGTTGTTTACAAAAACTTTTACTATTAGATTAGAGTGTGTGGGTCAAACGTTGATTCATCACACACAAACAACTTTTATGAAGAATAGGCATATTGTATCCGTATTGCTTCTTTACATTAAATTTAGGATGAAACAAAGAGAGGAAATGAAATTGGAATAGTGCTAAAACTAGAATTCGAGAAGGCTTATGGCAAAGTCAATTAGAAACTATTGTTTGCTTGTTTTGAGAAAAGATGTTTTTCATGACAAGTGGTGTAAATGGATCAAAGAAGTAGCATCCGGTGGTACTATAAGTGTGAAAGTTAATAATAGCATTGGCTCATCTTTTAAAAGTTTTAAGGGTGTTAGGCATGGGGATCTCCTATCTCCAATTCTTTTTAACTTCATTACTGATTGTTTGACAAGGAGAGTTCATAGAGCTCAAGAGAATGATTTAGTTACCGGCCCTGACAAGAATGTTGTGCCTAATGGTGTGGTTCTTTTTACAATATGCAGATGACGCCATAGTGTTTATTAAACATGGTGTTGAAAATGCTAATAATATGAGATTTCTACTATACCCGGTTTGAAAAGCTAGCTGGTTTGAAAATAAATTTCAATAAGAGTGAAGTTTTCATGATACATGATGGGAGTGACTAGGGTACAAGATATGCTGAAATTTTTAATTGCCAAATAGGCCTTTTCCCTATTAAATATACTTAGGAGTGGCAGTTAGCCCTAGCAGATTAATAGTGAGGGATTGGTTACCTTTGGTTGAGAAATGAAATAAAAAACTGGATATTTAGAAAGGTGGGCTTTTATCTATGGCCGGTAGAAAAGCACTAATTGACACAAGTCTAAATAATACTCCTACCTATCATATGTATGTTTATCTGTTGCCTAAAACAATTATTGACAAGATGGAGAAACAAAGGAGAACCTTTTTTTGGCAAGGTGGAAGTTTGGAATAGAAATGCCACTTAATCAAATGGGAAATTATTTGTAAAAGTAAAACAAAGGGAGGCATAGGTATAAGAGAGCTAAGAAAAATGAACATAAGTTTGATGTGTAAATGGTGGTGGAGATTAGAAAAAGAGGATGGGCGGTGGCATACTATTATCAAACACAAGTACTTGAGAAGAAAAAATATTCATGAAATCAATCACAAGATGACTGATTCTCCCATGTGGGCTGACCTTTTAAAGTTGAAAGACATATATTTACAAGGGAGAGTAATAAAATGTTGTAAAGGTAATATAACCAGATTTTGGTTAGATGTTTGGTTGTATGATGTGCCCATTAGTGGGAAAGCTCCCCGTCTTGTTTGAATTAGCTGATAATAAATAAATTTCTATTTTAGAAGTAAGGAATGGCACTATGTTCAGTTTTAGGAGATGGCTTGATACTCCTTTGAGAAGCAAACTGAATAAGATTTTAATTGACATGGCCTGTTTTGATTTTAAAGATCAACCGTATAATGTTGTTTGGAAACTTGGAAAGAAAAACAAATTCACTGTTGAATCTATGTATGATTTTTTAACCTTGTCTCGACTCTGGTTTTTCCATAAGATGACATGGGAGAGTAAAATTCTAGAGAAAATTAAAATATTCCTATGGCAGTTATCTAGGGATGCAATTTTAACAAAAGAAAATTTAATCAAAAGAAACTGGAATGGAGATCCTTGTTGTGCCTTTTGTCATGAATATGAACTATACCTCGTTTGTTCTTTACTTGCCCATTAGCTAGAGTGGTTTGGTCGATTATTGCTAAATGTTTGAATGCCTCTAATATACCACAAAGTTTTGCAGTCTTTGGGAATGGTGCGAGTTTGAGTTTGTTCGGTTGTCCTTCTCTCACACAAGACTATCAAATCAACCCAAATTTATTGAGATATTAGATAATTTCCAGATTAATTCTATATAATAAATCATGATAAATAGATCTAGATAAAGCATGTGAAGCATACTAGCATAGCATAAAAGCATTTCACAGATCATAGCATGATTCAACAACAAATACCATAGCATGATCATAACAACAGGTGTAAGCACAACTAGCACACCGAATAGATTGGATAGATTGAACATGACTAACACGAAGATTGAATCTTGAGAATACCGGGCCGACGTTGATGACAACGTAATGGAGAGGTTCTCGAAAGCGGCCGAGGTCCTCCAGTCGTCGCCGCCGTTGATCGGCGGCGCTGAAGAAGTCGAAGAAGTTGTCGATGTAGACGGCGCTGACGGTCCTCCGCATGTCCTTCCTGGAAGACGAGCCGTGACAAAGATCGGGAGCAGTCGCGCGAAGAGCGCTTCCCAAAAACCTTATTCGCCTTCTCCCGGTATAGGATCGCAAAGACGACAGTTCCAAAGACACTCGCCGCCGGCCGGCCGGTGCACCTGAACGATCGGGATGGAGACTTGGCGACGGCAAAGACAAAGAAATGGTGAAGAGGCAAAACCCTAAGCTTTGATTGGATGCGTTTAGCATGGCCGGTGGTTTGCTTATATAGTCCGGGTAGACCGACATTGTGACACAATCACGATCTTGTATTCGTTTAGAACTCTGCAAACCGAAAGACCAAAAACTAAAACTGCAAAAGGAGACCGCACCCCTGCAAGGCGAGGAGCCGGATTTCGGCGGACCATTCACGTGCATGTCGTGTGCCCGTGCCCTTTGCCACGTCAAGGCGATCGAGCGCGCGACTGTAGAGTTCCCTTTCTCCTTCTCACACTAGACTTGAGAAGGTGAGAACCACTGTCACACCCCGCCCTCCAAAGCCGCACCGCATAACCCTTCCGAGGGGCGTGCATGCGTACACATAGCACCCTGCTTACACTTTCGTCCTCGCTTCGTGTAAAAGGGTTAACCCGAAGGTGATATGGTTGGAAGGCAAAGGCTTATAAGTTGGCTCCACTCTTGCTTAACCAGCAAGGTGGTACTAAACATGTGTACTCTACACTCATAGGCCCCTACTGGGCCACCTCCAAATTGGGCCGGGTGTTACATACACCCCCTCAAAGGACTCGACGTCCCTCGTCGAGCCAACTTAACCAGACCTCCCCTCTTGGCCACGCCTCAGCATCCAAAGTGTTGGCACATGTACCCCATGCCCGAACAACTGCGACTACACCAGCCCGTGAAACCGCAAGAGTCGGCTCTGATACCATTTGACTGGTGTATTGTTCTTAGCTTATTTTGTTCCCTTGCTTGTATGTGTGGTGTTTGCTACGAGTAGAGCAAGAACCGCTAGTGGGCGCCAAAGATTGGATGTTGATGACCGGAAGCAAAGTATCGAAAAGTTGGAGCAAAAGTAAAGGCAAGTATAGTTTTGGGATATGTTAGCTTTAAATCATGATCATATAACTTGATTAATGTTAATGCATTGAACGTTAAATGTGAATTGTTTAGCAACATGTGGACTTGTCTGCGTACTAGAGTCTCCGGAAAAACAAAGACAACCGTGAGGGGCTAATGGGCTCGGGTTTTAGTTTAGTATGAGGACCTTGTTTAACCTTTGTTAGTGGTTACCGAAAGGCGTTAGGGTAAAAAACAGATGTGGATCCCCGTGGAGGGTTGTATCACACGGACCGCCGCACCCGTGGACCGGCTAAGTGTGTCGCACGGATTGACGGAAGATACCTAGCGGCCCTAGCATGTTAGATGAACCTTTAAAAGACTTCATAGTGAACCCCGCAGACTTACCTCGGTAGTGGGTCAAGAGGTCGACGGGCCTCATACGTAGGGCAATTCACGGCTAACGCTGAAAGTGTACACCTCTCGCGTAGAGTAAAACTGGTATATCAGCCGTGCTCACGGTCATGAGCGGCCTTGGAACCTTTGCATTAAAGATGATGACCTATGTTTGTTTAACATCTCATAATTTATCGTTTAGGGTTTACATTATTATGTTATAATGATCATGGTAAATGGATAAGATATTGCCTTGCTATATTTGCTGAGTTCGACATGGACTCACTCTTGCAATTTTCCCCACCTTAGTCTGTTGGCAAAAGTCACATGAAGAATGGTTGAAGATACCAGTTCTTGGCATACGGAGCCCCCATGTCCCTGAAGAGAATGGAGCCCAAGAAGTTTAGCAACCGTTCCGCGTAACTCTGATAATTGTGAGTGTTTGTTTAGTTATATTTTACATTTTAAAGCATTGTTTCTGATATTTATCTATTCTGGGCTATATGTGTGGACTTTCTGGGCACACATATGGCGAATCTGGTCTTCTTTGGAAAACCAAGCGTGACAACCACTTCCCTATTTAAGTTGGTTCACTTCACCTTCCACTAGCAAGGTGGTACTAAAGGAATTGAACTCCCTCCTTTGCACTTCATAAATGGGCCTTTGAGATTTCTTTAGGAATTTTAGAATTTGTTATTAGGCCAAGCCCATATAACATCTAAATTCCAACAGAATGAGCCGGCTTATTAAGTCAGCCGAACAGATTCTTTGGTTGCCTAATGGATATAACTTTCATGCTATTGGTATTGGGGCTCTTTGTTGGGCTATTTGGAAAATAAGAAATAGAGTTGTTTTTTTATAAGAAAGCTGTTAAAAATCCCATTGAATTTTTTTGTCAAGCTCATCCATATATGATATAATTGGTCAGGACTGTTTGCTGAGGAAGATCAGGAGTTTTAGTTTGCTAGTGTGAATATGTGCAGAGAGAGCAAACTGCAAGATAAATTGATCTCTTGTTGCTTCAAGGTGCTGATGACCTGGAGCGAGCCTGATGAAGAAGACGTGCTCCGGAAAAAGAGGAGATACCCTTGGATGATTTGTGACTGTTGATGCCCTAAAGTAAGGACGAGTAAGAAAGGAATGTCTTTGCTGTAATTTGTATTGCTGCTACTCGAAGTCTTCTGTTTTTGCTTAAGAGCAAGTATTATAAGGCTGAGTCAGCAGGCTAAATAGAGTCCACGTCAGGAGAAAAGATGATTTGGCAGAGAGAATAGGAGAGAGAGGATGCGCCGGCGCTTGGTTCTTCGCCGGCTAAAAGCGGGCGAGAGCACTGTGCCATGCGTTTTTTGGTTTCCCATTGGATCTCATGGCTGTAGTTGTTTGTCCCATGATATAAGAACAAGAGAGAATGTTGCATGCTATCCACGCTGGAACCAATTCGCCAGCCAGCAGGAAAATTATTACTCTTGCTCTAGGTTAAGCTCGGGTTGTTTAGTCAGTTCTTTTTGGTACTGTTGTGCAGCGTTTTCTCTCCTTTTTAAGGCGCATACCTTGCCTACATCTTTTGCTTATCTGTAATCGTCTACAAACTGTTGTATATTTCCGTTGGATATACTCCCTCTATCCCAAAATTTTGTCACTTACGCTTCCCGAGAAACAACTTTAACAAATTATAGATTAAAAAGTACTAATACTTATCATAGATAATTAGTATCATTAGAAAGATCTTTAAACCTAGTTTTTAACAAATTTGTTTGAAGATATAAATGTTGCACGTATTTTGTACAAATAAAGTCAAAGTTGTGGTACGAAAAACCGAAAAGCGGCGTGACATTTTAGGACGGAGGGAGTAATGGAAATGGGTTACACCCGGGAAAAACAAAAGTGCATCTGGCGCAAGTTAGTCATCGGCCCCAGTGCAAGTTGCGGCGATGGTGGGCTATGCAGAGAGGGGAGGGGTTCGTCTCCCCTGGCCACCGCTGAATCGCTGCCCACCTGCCTTCTCGGATGTGCTTCTCGCTGCAAATCTGCCATTTTTCCTCGGTTTTAAAGGCGCGGCCGTCGGCCCCCACCCCCCCGTGCTGCCTTCCGTAGCCGCTGCCGCGCGCGCCAAGACTTCAAAGAAGGCGGCAGCTCCGGTCGGTCCGCTCCGGCTTTCTTTCTTGGTATCGATCGGCAGGCCTCGGCTCTGCTGCCCGCGGTTTTGTTAATTCTGCGGAAATCTAGGGGCGATGTACTAGTTTAGTTTAATCTAATCATGTACGCGTGCGGTTCAGGATTAGACAAATCGTGGTTAGCTCTGCTGGCCTTGCCTTGTCTCGGCAAAGCGAGGGAGACTCGATCATTATTAGGCCGTCTCCAATGGTTAGCTATTTGGCTATCTAGATGTGACGTGGCAAAGAAAAAGTAGGAGAGAGAATAGTCACTAGCTACATGCAAATAGCTAGACTATTTCACGTAGCCCAAGAATATGTAAGAAGAGCATGTGGGTCTAACAATATAAAATAGTCTTTGTTCTTGTCTCTCACTTCCACGTCATACGCGCGCGTGGATTGATGGGTCCTAATACTTGGATGGCTAATTGCTTGTTTTGGCCAACGCCTCGATTGACCTTTCTTTTGGCCCACCAGCACTTAATCTATCACGAATCAAACGGTTCTAGTGGTGCTAGGGTGTGTGTAATGATGCCTAAGCCTAATGCTTAAACCATGGGGATATTGAAGCAAAATATATAGATGAACCAACCATTGGATTGGGTGTCAAGTGTACTTTTAACTAATGCGGCACGCTCACCTCATACATCGAGAGGGCTTATTTGGATTCAGACTGCGAGTGGTCAAGTCATAGGGTTTTTTTTTTTTGGTCAAGAGGTGAAGTCAGATAAGGTAGGATGAGAAGTGATGTGCTAGGCAGACAACATTGTTGCTCGACTTTGGCTCTAATAAGCCATGGTTTTAGGTTACGACTTAGGGGAGCGAGGATTGTTGAAGATGGACCGGTGCTACAACACCCCTGTAGAACCAATTCTACCTCCACCCCTACATATTGCTAATTATTCACGAACATATAGTTCACAAGCAATCCATTTATCAATTTCAAAGTGTATTTACACTTGAAAATGATCCAAATTAGATTTTCCATAAGGATAGTGAATCATTATAGGTAAACCATTTGTGTGGGGTGAGGTGATTATGAAATCTTCACCAATGTATCTTGGGTCGCGTATTTTTTCTTGACCATAACTAATGAACCTAGTTAACATCGGGAACATATTCTAAATCTATATATGAAAAAGGTATGTTTATTTTATTTGAGAAACCTTTTGTGTTAAAAGTATTCTTACTATTGTATTCTTATTTATAGTGAAATTAGATAGATTAATAAAGGTTGAAAATATTCTTACTATTATTCACATCTAATGATTAATATATGAAGGAAATCTAATAATACTTATTTGGCATCATAACTATTATTATTTTGTTATAAAAATTTGGTTAAACTTGAGATGCGTTGACTGTACCCAAAAAAGTTGAAATGACTTATAATTAGTTAATAGTTTTGCTAAGTTGTTCATTAAGTTACCGCTAACACAAACATCCTCTAAGCATGCTCGGCTCTTCTCGTATCTCCATGGACTGTGTTTAGGTCAAGAGTCATGTAGAGCTTCACAGCCTGGCAGGTAGGTTTTCTAAATATTGGCCAGAAAACAAAAGGCTAATATAAACTCGTCAGTGGTGCTCGTTTGTACCTCTACTCAACAAGGATTAAGTCGCAGCTTTCTTATGTATCCTATATAAGGTATGAAAAGTTGATGTCCTTTTGTGAACGAAAAAAGTTGACGTCACTCGCTTGTTAAACAAAACAAAATCTCACAACCACATTCCAGAAGCCTCGATTTAATCATGCTCCACGCGAGTCACATGGTATACTGCTGGTGGACATCGCCAACCAATTGGAGTACAAAGCACAACAGCTCTAGTATCCTAAAGAGCTCTACTCCGAATTTTCCAAAGCACTCATGTCATGGGACACCCGAAACTCTGAACTTTGGCTTCAATTGCTACAAAACAAATGACCTTCTGAACTTTCCCTTCCATACCTGTCAGTCTGAAGCCTCTGACAAGAATATTTCAAAGCGTCATCAGGGATTAATACAACCAACGTGAATTCATTCGTAAAAACTGAGGAGCTCAGGATCCTGATCGTCCTTCCATGTACCTATTAATATACAATATAACAATGGAGCTATTGTGCAAGGGTAGCCAAAGGGAAGCCTATTATACATACAACATTTTGCAGTTTTATAGCCCCGCCGCATAAATATGTGCAACACTGAGCCCAAACACCTGCTAGTCTTCCAGCTCAACAAGTTGAGCTCGTCTCTCGGCCGCTTTCCTCCTGACAAAGATGCCCCAACGCATCGCAGCCTTGATCTTCAGCCACCCGACAACAGCTTTGCCGGACGAGCGAGTGCGGTCGTCCTCAAAGCTGAAGGCTGGGGCAGGAGACGGGTATGAAGGGAAGCTGTCAACATTATTCAGGCCAGTTGGAGCCCCGCCCATGCTCAGGATGCGCAGCATCTGCTGCATCTCATCGTTCTCCAATATCTCGTGGCTCCTCGCCCTTATCTCATCCATCAAGTAGTCATCGACGCCTCCACGGTTCTCCTGCAATCGAGACCAGTCATCGAAAGGGTTGATTCCTGAAGGTTGTGTGGACTGACCAAGCCCAGAGAACTCGAAGCTTTGAGGCTGCTGCATTGGCCGCAGGGCAAGCATGTTGCTGCTTCGTGATGTTTGAGTCTGTACGGAGGAACCACTGAACTGGCCTCCAGGGACAAATGAACTCATGTCGTATTGCATGGTAATACTTGGTGCCATGTGCTGAGGATTGCCTGCATATTCTCTTGCTACCTGGTTCCCCATGGATTGGATTCTAGTTCCACCTGCTGAACAGAGAAAAAGCTTATAAGTTCAAGCTAGCAGTACTGCTAGCAACCAATACTAAGTGAAAATGAAACTGATAAGTGACGTATAGATGCACATTAAAAAAAACGTATATATGCAGAATTATGTTCGGCAGGTAACTACCCCCACTATTCCAAATTTTAAGTCATTCCGGCTTTTTAGATACATGGCTTTTACTATGTATTTAGACATAATTATATCTATAATATAGGTGCGTAAAAAAGTTATGTATCTAGAAAAGCCATAATGACTTACAATTTGAATGGATGGAGTGGTTAATTTAAACCAAAGTAACAATAGAGTTAGCATTGTTTTGAAGGATTAAGCTAAATTCAATCAAGAACGACTTTGCCAGACAAAAAAAAAAAAAAATCCATGTTTTTGTGTTACAAAAATGGGTCCTATAAACAAAATAACTCCACAACCAAAATAGTTTAAGAAAGTGCATACCCAAAAAAATCAAGTTCATTATTTTTTGGTCCAAAGTTAATTAATAGCAGCTCAAGAATGTTTTTTTTTTTTAAAGAGTAGCCAAGAAACATACAGGATATGAATGTTATCCCACAAGAGAACAAATCCAGATACCTTCGCTAGTATTGTTCAGGGAAGATTGTTCAGCGTTTACAGGACCTCCAGCCAGTTGCTTCTGTGAGTTCACTAAACCGTTCGATGCAGGGTAGCTTGCTGAAGCTTTCGCTGTTTCACTTCTAGTTGTAACAGATTTCTTTTTCTGCTTGAATCCCAATAGCGCCTTGCCATCATATTCTACAACATGGATCCAATCATCATATGCTTGCTTAACCAATGTGTCAGCAAACACCTGTGACCAGGTAGAGTGAGATCAGGACTTTTGCAACAAATGATTTAATATTTAATTTTCATCATAAAAAGGGTCAAACACTTTACATCTTATAAGGATATCAATTTAGGCAAGTAAACAGGGGAAATAAAACTGAAAGTTTGAGGCAACATGAAAAAAGGACTCCTGACATTTCATTAGATCACTGAAAGAATCTGAGAAAAAATATACTATCTTCTTTCAATTTTTATGTAACAAACAGCTGCATGCCAGGTTTAACTAAGAGCGTCTGCAAAAAAAAGATATATATTGCTTTCTCAAACAAGAATGCTGACAGCCCAAGCACCCCCACCATCCTTCTCTACACTAAAACTGACTCATATTGTAGCATCCATAGTATGCCATGTTACCTACTCCCTCCATTATTCCAAATTATAAGACATTTTAGCTTTTCTAGATACATAGCTTTTTGCTACGCAGTTAGATATACTATGTCTAGAAACATAGTAAAAGCAATGAACAAGCCAAAACGTCTTATAATTTGGAATGAAGGAAGCATGAAACTAAGACCAGCATATCGAACTCAAATCAACATAAATAGAAGAGATGGTTATACATCTTCTAACTAAAATGGAAGTTTGTAAAAACAAATGCATTTTCTTTTAGAATGGGAATTGAATGCATTTCCATCACGAAAAAGGCATATTCCAATGACACCATTTATAAATTATAAAAAAAATATATAACATTTTCTGAAGGATTTGCAGACATCATTCATGGAACTTGTATCAGAAGCATGGGTGGTTTATAAATAAATATATGAATGTGTTCTTAAACTGTAATATTTAAAGTTTTCTGTTGATAATAAACACCTAAATGCAGTTAATTTAGGCAATGGCCAAATTTAAACGAAGAAATGTACAAGTTTGTGATGAATGCTGTGCCTAAGTCAAAAACAAGCATAGCAGACCACTCTAGGCAAGACTGACAACAGAATTTCACAGATTGTTAAAACTGAAAAAACAATATTTATAGTTGGTGATATTGATTATGGATGCAGTGAAAATTACGTATCAGAGAAATGAATTTATAACCTCAATAATCTCAATCCATAGATTACTGAGTGCTGAAAATTGATGAGATTCCCAAGACTAGCATTATAAAATACATTGAAAAGACACTAACCCTCTGGTTTTCAGTGAGATTTTCAGCTGAAATGAATTGATCATCAGCAATCAAACCAGTGAACTCATATATGTTGTTGAATATTGCACCCACGCTTCTTGCATCACTTGAGTAATATATATAATGGTTGCCACTCAAAACACATGTCTTTGCATGCTCAATAAGAGTTTCCCACATCCTATTTGACATGTTACTGCCAAGAATCTGTAGAGTAACCAGAGGTCACGAATACAGAGTGGATGAAACATAGTTAAAAGTAGAGATGCTAAACTTACACTTCTTAATTTCTGTTCGTCTCTAACAAGGAATTGAAGAAAGTGTTCAACTGTATAGATTCCACTTGAGTTTAATCTCTTGTGGAAGGAACCATCCTTTCCAATCTTTTCTAATCTCCATACCTCATCCTTTAGTGCAGGAGGGTAGTGCTTCTTATACACTAAAAAAGAGTCAAATAACATATTCATGTTTAAAAACTCTATGTTAGATTATTTAATAATGACACCACAGTAAATAAACATACATTCTCCTCTGTGATCTTTAACAGTAAAAGCCTCTGTTTTTGCTTCCATAACACGAATTCCTTCACAAAACCCTGACGAGACTCTCAACCCAAGTCTAAATTTCCGGCTTCTTATCCAGCTGGAATTGTCAGTGAAAATAAGCTCTCCTATAGTCCCAACACCTTCCTTAAGGGTTACCTGCAGGTCACCAGTTAAAAGAGGTCTCTTCCCTTCTCGTTCTTTAACAATGTAGCTTTCAAAGTCTTCTTCAGACCAACCCTCTTCTTCCTCTTTATTAAAATCGCCCTCAAGCACAAGAATATCCAGTTTCACAGATGACTCAGGTCCTGAAGTAACAACATGTCCAGTGTTCGCATCAAGAAGCACAACATGAATTGCTGCTCCCTGCTCGCCTTCTACTTTCCCTCCAGTAAAGAGTGGAAGGGATAACCTAGTCCTAAACTGAAGCTGGAGGTTTCTACCATCAGGGCCTTCAATTCGTTTGGGAGAGCTCCTGTTTTTATTTGGTATATGAAGTTCAAAATTTATTGCGTTATATACAGGTAAAACTACAGAAACAACCATAAAAATCAAGTTCCAGATTTTGTACCTTCCTTGGATCCTGGCAGGACCTGCAGGACCCAATTTAGCTAAAGCACGCTCTACTTCTTCACTGACCTAGAAAGCAAACATTGGTTGGCTAATGAAGAAAAGCAATCAGATAGTTATATAAAAAGTTGTCCAAGGGCTTCAACTCACAACTCTGCGCAGAATTGGCTCCAGTGATGAGCAAAGCTTCTGTAAACTGTCTACCTTGAGTGCTTCTACTATGACACTGCAACCATCAGGAAAATATATTAAGGCATGCTAGGGACAAACTTTGATTGTCACCACACAACTGAAACAATTGTTCGTCTTGATTTACAGATATTTGTTCAGGCATATTTCATTGTTTTCACAAGTTCTGTAGAAATGGATATTTAATGACTCGTAGAAACTGCAAAGAATGCTTTTTAGGAACATCATTCAGCAATTAGAACTTTATATAATAAAAAATGACACCATTTCTAGAATCTGGCTAAATCATACTCCCTCCGTTCCAAATTATAATTCGTTTTTACTTTTTTGATACATTCATTTACATAGCAAAATGGATGAACCAAAAAAAGTCAAAACGACTGATAATTTGGAATGGAGTGATAGTAGATTATGCTCCTGCACGGGATAGTGATTTTAAAAGATTCCATGTGTGTTCAACATGTGTTTATTTTGAAATTGAACCCTTAGTTTTTGCTATATATGTATTTGACATGGAAATTGATTTCATGGGCCATCACTTCCTGCATGGTGACACACATCATGCACGCCTTGACGTTTTTACTTAACAATAGAAGAAAGGGTAATTAATTTAGAAGCATATATAGGAATACTTTGGGGAAAAATTATAATCCCATAGGTTGTAAATTTAGATGCAGTAATGCTAGAGGTGGGTAATATAGATGTAAATTTAGGTGGCTTTTCTTTTGTAATGTTAAGTGCATGATTAAATAAAGCTTGGGGAAGGGGGGAGGTTAACTTTAGATTATTTTTCAAAATTGCAGATGCGGTAATTCATAAATAAATTTAGGAAATTTCTTTAGATTATTTCTAGAAATTGTGGAGGTGGCTAATTATTTTTGTTACAAAAACAGAATAGATAGGAAGCCAATTTTATGGATAGATCATAGATGTTTCTAACTTCTTTGTCAAAAAAAAATCTTGGATTTATCTCTTTTTTCTACTGAATCCGATGAGGATTAAGGTGGAGGTTCCAAAATGAGTGTCTAATTAGTAGTGGTAACATGCCACTTTAAACGGAAAGGAACATGTTTTATGTGTTACTTAAGTGCATGTATACTTTATATTAGAAAGTAACTATATATTGCAGTATATGCCGATATAGTTTGGTTGTACATTTAGCACCCCCTCGGAACGTAAGAACTTCACAGTAGTCATACACAAAATTAACACGAATCAGTTCATTTTCATGGGGAAAATGGAGAAAACAGGAGAAAAAATACAGTCCAAAGGAGGCCTTAAAGGTAAATAGGTAAGATCAAGAATTCAAGGATGTCTGTAAGGGTTTGGGGAGTGCTCTCTTCTCTTTCCAATCCTAAACAATGTCACAGATTCTATGTGCAAGAAAGTACAGTATGGAACTGATATCCCCTCATTTTAAGCACTTGTTTCAGCTCAAATGATTAATCCCAGAGTTTTTCCGTCTTTTGTTACAGGAAACTAAAACCTCCGCTAGCGATTCACTTAACTCTCAAATTCCCAGAGTAACATTTACGATCACGGTATCACGAATCAGCGTTTCCTCAGTTAGGCTACATACATACAACGTAGCAGGTGCTAAGCTAAGACGCCAATGACGAAACAACTCTTCCCAAACAGAGTCAACAGTCCAAACAGAGCCACTAAGACGTGTTCAACGCAGTCACCTGGCGAGGGCGGGCACGCGCGGGCGCTTAGACGGGCGGTCGTCGTCGTCGTCACCATCACCACCGCCACCATGGTCGAGCGCTCGCTTCGAGTTGGACCGCTCCAGGTGCCGCCCCTGCCTCTGCATCGCCTCGGCCCTCGACGCCTCCCCGGCCCGGAGCCGCCAGTCAGATCTGCGCACACACCACCACAAACCCGGGTAAAAACAAAATCCCCCACAGAAAAAAATAATCCAAGGAAAATCCATCACCGGAGCGCGATCGCGCGCCAGGACCAACTGCTTATTACCCCGCCGCCGCAGCAGCCGGCCCAAGCAACAAGTCCGCACTGAATAGCGGCGCGTATGACTGGAGCGGAGGAGGGAGACGCGCGCGGTTCTGGTCGCGTCGGAGCTGAGCTGAGCGGCGCAGCGACTGGGCTGGGCGACGACGACACGACGACTTGGGCGAGCACGAGCGACGGTGACAGAGAGAGAGGGGGGGTGGTGGGAGATCTGTGGGGTGGGTGTGCGTGCCCGGCTTTCGCCTTTGTCCACCGGGTTTATTTACTGCTTTTGGTCCGCGTACGAGGTGTCACGACCGTGCGGAGTCGCTGACGGGGATGGCCCACGGAAGCCGCGGGATATGCGGTGGTGGCTGGAAGTTTGAGTGACAGGTGGGGTAGGACCATGCGGGACCCAGCGGCAGTGGGAGAAATGGAGCTGGTGGCCGGCGGCTCCGTGGGATATTCTGAGTACGCAACTTTTTGCCACGGCGATAGCGCACTTCCGAGATGCCAAACCGCCGACTGGCAAGTGGAACGAACGAAGTTCATGGGACCCACGGGTCAGAAGCTTTTAAATTTGGGGAACGAGTGGTTTCGCTGACTGGTGGGGCCCGAGTCTTCAGGTGGACACTACGGATTTACTCGTCGTACTACGTGTGTGATTGCACCACAGGAGTTGCAAATGGCAGCGCCAGATAGCTGCACATGTACTCTTTCCTCCGTTCTACAATACTTGCGATTCTTTTGATATATAAACCGTGTTTTGACCGCTCGTCTTATTCAAATTTTTTATGTAAATTATAAAACAAACAAAACATCATTACAATATCTTTAGTGATGTAATAAGTCATAACAAAAGTGGTAATATTTATTAAAAAAGTTGAATAAGACGAGAGGTCAAACACACGCTTTATATGAAATGTTAAAATTACAAAGATTGTGGAACGGAGGAGTACGTCTGATCTGATCTGTGGGTGGAACTGTTAATGCTATCCCATACGTGTGAGTTTCCGAGGGCATCTTTACACGTGAGATACTCTCGCATCATTTTTTTTTTTAAAGAATACTTCGCATCATTTGAATTATTGGAACCTAGAATATAATGGCCTAACCCTGAAGTTAACTCCTCGATAAGAGAAACAAAAAGTATACACAAGTTGAAAAACAAGCTGAGAAATTAGGGGGGGCATATGTCTTCGATAATGTCATGCATCGATGGAGTTGAGCTTAAATCGACAACAAGAGATTTGAGCTACCTATTCGAAAAGCAAACTAAGCAAGAAATCGACATGGATGAAAGAGAAAGAAGAAAAAGAAGTTGACAGACGCTTGCTTCGTCATTTTGCACTCAACCAAGGCCATTGCTCTGTCCATTTCTCTACCACCACGCCAGAAAAAGCCCTGGCTCGTTCACCTCATGAGCTTCATGGCATGAATAGAGGTGGGAGAAAATACTAAGTAAAAACTCTCGCATGTAGAACATGTATCGATGAGAGGTGGCTATATTGTTGCGGACGCCCTAATTATTCTAAATTTAACAAACTATTAAGTGGTGCCCTAAACAGTAGGCTTGCTATCTTTCACTAAGCAAAGTGATTTAATTTGATGTGAGACTACATACAATCCATCCTGCTTTACACTTTTTTTCCACTTCTTTCTTGATGCTGAACAACACTAAAACTTTTTACAAAGCCCATCGACTAGTCAATTTCAAATCAACATGCCCTTGGGGTAATCTATTTTTGTGCACCTTGCCTACAGCCAGGTCAAATTTATTTTGGAGCAAAAGGAAACTCCAAATTTAAAGTATTGGCTGCTGATTGGTTGCTCACCAGAGCTGCAGCAGCAGCACAAAAAAAGGCATATCGTCATCTCCCGTCCACCAATCACACTCGCTAGCATACCTTTTGTTTCTAGCAACACTGCAACACACCACCGTACCAAGAGAATCTTTTACAATGTACTAGTAGTAACTAGTGTGTAGAACTAGTTTTAACCTCATTTTTTTGGTAAGAACTTTTTTTTTAGTAACTTGATAAAACGACCATGTTTAAACCTTTGGTTAATTTTCTTCTAGAATAATACAATGGGAAAAAAATACAGGTCCTAATATATAATATCTCATTTGGCACCCCCACCACCACCACCCCCCCCCCCCCAATCATGGAGTGTGGAGTAATGGTATTTTGAAAATAAATAACATGCAATACATTTAAATCTATGAAGGTCCACTAGATGAGCAAATCATCTACTGTTTTCCCCTTGAAAAGTGCTTTCAGGATAGGCTATTCACTTTGTTTTTTAATCGACTATTAGCTTGTCTTAAACATCATATATTTAAAAATAGAGAAACATGTGGTCATAAGAACTGCGCTGAGTCTAACATCATCCAGTACCCATGAAAATCTATAACATTCAATGGACAAAGAACCCACTAAGCAGTAAGTATGGTAGTACACTAATTGCCGTGAAATATAAGCTAGTATGAGTTTACTCTAGGTCAAAACTACCCTAAGTTCGACCGAGTTTATAGGGAAAACAACAATGATATCTATGATATCAAATAAGCATATAATTAGATACATTAGGAAATATACACTTTCATATACTTGATCTCTTTTATGTGATGATGCTGATACTCTTATCTTATATATATGCAAATGTAAACTTGGTTGCGAGTTTTCATGTTGTTTGTTTGTGTCTTAGGGTTGTCATGGGTAATCCGTGACTTAGTCTCGAGTTCCTTTGTATCCGGTTACCAGCCCTTCTTTAGGCCTTTCTTTTTAATGAAAAGCGGCTAAAAGACCCGATCGATGTCCAAAAAAAAAAAAAAAGAGTAATCTTGGTCAAATATTTGTGATACTTTGACTTATGACAAATATTAAAACGCCTTATATTTCAGAATGGAGGTTGTCCTTATTAACATGCTAGCTCCAATCACTTGTATATATTTGTTTCTAAAACTAATAAAAAATCCATAAGTATCTAGTTGAAGGGCTTATTTTGCATCATCAACTTCATTATCAATCTCCAGCATAATAAAATATATATCAGCATTCAAAGTCTTTGAAACTGTAATTACTGGTATGACATCAAGAAAGATCAATCAAAGGAAATGTTTGAAAAACAGAAGAGTGAGCAGAAACATGAAACATCTATCTATGCTGGTGCTGTTCTTTCATAGTGGTTCTTTCACCTTCCCTCTCACATTATCAGCATGCACATATAACAAGGGGGTTACTCAACCAATTGTATGCTGGCTAGCTGCGGCAATCTATTTATGTAGATACTCTAGAGATGCTGTGCAAGTGTTTTTTTTTTTTTCACCTGAAGTTGTTGTTCTATGTACTTGTGTCATTCATATATGTGGTCAGGAGATATTTAATAAGCAGGAATATATATATGCATAGATGTACTATATATCTGGGCATCTGGCCATCACATGCGACTACAATGGCACCTTCTAGAGGCTAGCTTCTAGTGCTAGCTGATGAGACCTGAGGATATATGTCTGTGCCCAATAATGAAGATTGAACTAATCATAAATTCACCAAAAGAAAGTAGGACTCAAAGAGGACATTCTGATGAAGGGATGCATAGTACATGATCCTAAAGCATGGCAACATGCATGGGTTTATCTTAAGTCGTTCTTAACTCAATACACAGAATTAGGCATGGCGTTTATGTCACAAATTGACTAAGACTAGCTAGTGGCCGGGAGAGACGATGGCCATGGATCATCTCAGATCAAAAGAATAAAAAATCTCCAAAAGGCAACAAGCTAAAAGAGTTAGTTAGTTACCTGAAACCTGCGGAAAGCTAAGTCCAAAAAGGTAGCAAATCTAGGACGACAGATCGAACATTATTTACAGAGAGATGAACAAAACACTACTAGTAGTAGTACTACTACAAGTGTTCCGTGAAGAAGCTTCTGATGATGCGTGCACCCATGGCAACGTACGTGCTCCCTGAACTGAACACTAGAATATCTCAAATCATGCATACTATGATGATCGAGTCCACAAAAAGCTGAGATGACAAGGAATAACACGCGTTCGGTAGATAATCAAACAAGAAATAATGACGTGATGGAAGAAACGACTAAGCAATAAGCTAATGGAAGGGATCAGAAGAAGATCGATGGAGGAGCTGCTGCTAGCAGTGCTAGGCCGAGCTCGAGCTCATGGATGAATGGCTGAGTTCATAGCTTGAGGGACAGGTCAATAATCTCCTCCGCATCTTGTCCGCCGCCCCTGCTTGATGCACCGGCCGACGAGGCTTCCGCACCCGCCGCCGGGGCGGCCGGGCGCTGATAAATGTGGTGGTGCTGATGATGACGGCGGTGGTGGTGCTGGTGCCTCCCCTCCCCACGGATCGGCGGCGCCCGGGGGCTCCGGCCTGGAGCGTGGCGTCGGCGCGCTCTCGCTGCCGCCGGACGCCCTGCTGCTACTGCCACCCTGCTGGTCGGGTACCGGCAGCTGCGGCGGCGGCAGCGGCGCGGGTGGGGCGGAGACGACCTCCCGGCCTCGCCTTGCAAGGTTGCGCTGCAGCTTGTGCGCGTTCTGGTGGCCGCCGAGCGCCTGCGAGCTGCGGAACTTCCTGGGGCAGTAGCAGCAGGCGAAGACCGCCTGGAACCGCGGCGGCGACGACGGCGACGGGTGCAGCGACAGGCTGAGCTCCAGCCCCTCGTCCTCCCTTTCCGCCGCCGCCATGCCGCCCGGCGGTATACAGGAGGCGAGGAGCCTGTCTGCCATCCCCCTGTCCATTGGGGCCGGCCGGGAGAGGCTAGCTAGCAAACTAATTCACCTGCTGCTGCTGCTGCTGCCGCGTACCGCCGCGCCTCGTTCAGGAGGTCAGGGTGTCACGGCAACCAGCAGGTGAGCAGGATGGATCGGATCGGAGGCTAGCCAACGGTGAGGGGAAGCACGTACAGGCAGCAGCTGCCGGAGGCGGACACGCGATGTGATCCGGGTGGAGGAATGTGGCAGCTCCCCACTGGAGGAGATGGAGGCGCGCCCGGCCTGCGCCATGATATGATATCATGGGATGCGATGGGGCGCGCGCGGGCGGGCGGGCCGCTGGCGCACTGGCGGACCGCATGGTGGGGTTCGGCCTTGGCCTGTCGCTGTCGGGAAACTGAACCGCTGCCTCAACACAACAGTTGACGATCGATGCCGCAGGAAACGCTTGTTGCTTGCAGTAATAAAATCATCGTGAGGCTGCCGCTGCTGTGCTGCTGGCTGGCTGGCATCGTGCTAGGCCAGGCCGAGGCCGGCAGGGGAATCCATCAGCTGTTCATCATCAGGGCGCGCGCGCGTGCCTAGCTAGGATACATGGTTAAACTCGCGGCGCGCCGGCCTCTCTTCTCTGGCCGATCGCCGGACACTACTGGTAGGCTATAGTACTCCTAGAGAATAGGCTATAGCTAGGGCTATGTTACTTGATCGATGGATCGATCGATCTCTCATGCACCGATCTCGATCGACTCGTCGTGCCGTCTGTCTGCGCGCGCGCGCGCGCTTTCGCCCTCTCAACTGTTGGCGCGTATGTGCATGGCACTGTGCTGGCTCGCACGGGGACGGAGACGGGCCAGCCGGGGGAGGACGAGAGGACCACGCCGAGTGGCCGGGCTAGCTTTCAATTAGGGTTCGCGCGCTTGCGCTAGGCCACCGCCAGAGCCAGGGCGGACGTCGCTCGAATCGATCGGCCCGCCGGCCGGCCGGCTGCCTCCATTATTGGCTAGCGAGCTGCTAGGACGAAGACGCTGGAACGAAACCGAGATCCAATATAGCTTCAGCCTTCATGCATCTGAGTGGCGCGCGCGTACACAAGCGACATACACTGATTAATTTCATGCATGGTTGCCTTTCTCTGACTCCCTGTCTCCTCCAGTTGTACTACTACTACATGTGTTATAGATATAGATCGATGGGACATAGCTAGGATGGACCTCCTTTACCATCTAGTACTCCTATAGATAGTTAGCCACCAGCTCACACAGCTGAGTAGTATGTAATCAGATCCATCCATCGATCTGGGGGCCTTCGTTCACTTCTGGAACAGCGACAGCTGAACCGCCTGTGATCACGTAGGCATGCATAGCCAGTACCCCTCTTCGGAGCTACTACGACTGACCAATCTCCTCGGCCTTCACACTGCACCGTCGTCGTCTCGATTGGATGAGTGCTGCATTTTAATTGGAGCAGTGCGTATACGTGAACTACTGGTGCACATGTGTAGGAGATTCAAAATTTGCAATAACATGACTACACTACTCCGTTCCAATTTATAAGTTGATTTTATTTTTCTAGGTATATCTCTTTTGTTATGTGTATGTAGATATACACTATGTCTAGAGATATAACTTTTGCTATGTATATATAGAAAAGCCAAAATGACTTCTATATATGCTTTGGAACAAGGGTGACAACCAAATCTTTTGGAATCTATATTTTGAATGTCATAATCTTTTGGAAGGTACATGTTATACTCTTCATTCCAAATTATACTATTCGCTCCAAATTATAAGTCGTTTTGGCTTTTCTAGGTATATAAAAATATCATACGACCAAATGGGATAACCTATGTAATGAGGACATCACTCCTTCATATGAACCCGCTGATCCTCCAACCAATATATACAAGGTCTAATGACCCAAGATTGAATGCAAAAACTAAATCTAGTCATTCTTAAGAGATCCTTTTCATATATTTTAATAGACTACTACCTAATGATATTATATTGATTACGAACATTAGAGAGGATCATGAGGAACTTAGAGGAAGCAGTGGAAGCAAAGATGGCCATCAAGAACGTCCAACACAACTTTGAGTCTGCCTCAGCCTCCAGGACCAGTCGGCCATAATTAAACTGATCATCCAGGACGCATCTGGACTCTGTTTTCGATGATCCACAGTGGCGGAGCTAGAATTATTCATAAAGGGGGCGAGCAAATCCAACTTGTAAAAAATGAGCACAACGAGTTACGTTAGATTTTTCATGGTGACTATTAATTTATCGACTTGACATGAATACTCACATTTTTATAGATATTCCTAGAGCAAAGAAACTATTTTTAGTGGTACACAAAAACCCCTTCACAGTAAGCTAGGCATCCGAGATGATTTCGTAAACTTTGATATCTTTGTTTCAATCCTTCTAAAGTCCTTCTAATGTGACAAGAACTTTGTTATATTCTCCATCTTAATATAAATAAAAACCATGGACTTATACTAGAAAAAAAAAAATGTTTGGAAATCTTTGGGGGGGGCACTGATGATCCATATATGGATGGAAATATAATTTCATGAGCTAACTAATGGCCCATCCATTGCAGTCAATGGGAATTGTCGAAACAAGTCGGTGTCCATATCCGGCGGGGTGTTGCGTCACCATATTTGGTTCATTGGGTCATGTATTGTTGTTGAGCCCGTTGGGGGGTCCAGGGTACCGAAAGACCCTAGTACCTTTAGATTCATTCGCCGCCACCATCATTAGGTTTTAGTGTTTTGCTTTTAGATCATTCTGTCCATTGATAGTCGTCGTTTCATCGCTTTTTGTGAGACCCTACTTGATGAGAACACTTAATTATTCATCTGTAGATTGTCCCAATATTTGAGCCGTGTTCTTTCGAGTTCTTGCTTGTGTTTTTCGTTTTGTAGGCAGAGATTAGCCATCATGGCGAGGCCAACCAATTGGATACACGGTTGATAACCAAAAGGAGTCATGGTGCTAAGATTGTAGGGTTCATGTCTTTCAATATAAAGCTGGATCAGTGTGTCGTGCTCCACCAAAATGATAGTTATCGCTACCTGATGGAGGATCATGTCCCCATCACTATGCCTTCCAAAATAAGATTATGGAGGTCTTGGGATTCTCAACACAAGTGTGATGAATGAGGCTGTTTAGGTAAATGAGTTTGGAGAACCTTGAAAGCCATTGGCAAGTGCATGTGTTCACTACATTGTTGCCTAAACGATCGTTTAGCCTGTTTACACACCATTTGAATGCTACATAGTGGATCATCGGCCGTTTCCATTTAGTCAACCATTTATCTTGTTTAAATGGTTGTTTGGCCTGTTTATTAATTGTTGTTTGGGTTGAATAATGGGTAAACATCAAGTGACCAACTGCTTAAGTTTAGCATTTTGGGAGATAACCACTGGTTCACTATCATAGAAAATATTTAGAGACGTCTCCCTTCACTGCTAACCGTGATGGTTTTTTCATTTACCGCGGCGGTTTTTGTAACCGCCACCAACGAAACACCACAGTTTTTTTCATTTACCGTGGCGGTTTTTGTAACCGCCACCAACGAAACACCACAATTAACGATTTCTAGAACCACCAAAACCGCCACGCTAATTAAAAAAATAATAAAATAGTAAATCCCAGATCCCAAACCCTAATGGGTCGGGATTTGGGACGCCGCCACCGTCGGATCTGCCCCCCGTCGCAACTATTGCTCGTTGTCGCCACCGCCGTGGCCTTGTGGCTCGTTGTCGCAAATCGGATCGATTTGCTATGGCGGTTTTTATAATCGCCACATTTAATTAAAAACGCCACAGCTAATAGAGACATTAACTTTGATGGTTTTTTAGAACCACACTATGGTAAATAAAATGGAAACGCCTAGTAAAAGTTTTTTTTTGTAGTAGTGCTTTTGGGTAAATGGTTTCTAAGAACCAGCCCACCTCATCTAGTAATCAACCTTTAGATTGGCTCATCCCAATTTTTTTTTTAATCCCGCTTGGGGTTGGCTATTAAGCTTCTCCCGGGATAATTTTGTTTGGTTATTTTGTGGCCAAATTTACAAATTCAAGAAAATATTTTATCCTTTTTTTGCGACGAGAAAATATTTTATCTAGACGCGTGTGGGCTATTAGAAATCGATTTCTTGAGGTTGTTGGATAGCCTCTTCTGATTTCTAGAGAGTGCATAAGTAGAGACGACTTGAATATCTTCCTCTACAAATGGTTTCTATCCACCTATAAAAAGCATGCCTATGCCTGCAACATGTAAGGGATCTTCCTGTACAAATGGTTTCCATCCACCTCTGCTGATTCAATGAGGAAAATATCCACACAACAAATTTCTAGCACAAATGGCTAAAGTACACACAATGTACTCCATCTGATATCTATCTGATATATATATCATTGTAGCACAAAGGGCTAATTAAAGTAATGGCAACAATGGAGGGATATATCTATCTGATATATATAACATTGTACCAAACAAGGCCTATATATATGCTTGAACGAATATATCTGTCTGATATATATAACATTGTAAAAACAATGGAGGGAACACACACATGATCTGCTTCGATGGTCGACCTCTGATCCAGTCCAGATTAAACTCTCTTGGAGTGAACTCATCTGGGTAGAGGAGACCAAGCCATAAGAGGCCCGGGCGGAATCCGGAGAGGACAGTTCAGAGGCCTGTCGGTACGTGCCGATGGGCATGCATGCAGGTCCGGGTGTGAGAGTGTAGCGTGCAGTACCATGAGGAAGTTAAGGTTTACCAGGCCAGGGCATTGAGGCAGGGGCGGGTGGTGGTCCAGCAGTGAGTTGCTTGAACGAATCAGAGTCGAGGCACTGTTGCGTGAACAGGACACTTCACCAGCCACCTGCTGGGGAATCCATCGACGGGCTAATTATGGAGATGAACATGGGCTGGTCTCGTCTACGGTCTACTACCGCCTCATCTCTTCACTGATGCATGAAGCTGAGTGCTAGCTGATACGGCCGGCGTAGGAGAGCATCAGCAGCGAGCTTGAGAGGCTTGAGAGCTTTCTTGAGGTAGCTTAGCTAGAGCCAGGAGCCCAGGACGTACGCTCTCTGAACAGCCAGGAGATCAGAGATGGTGATCAGGCATTCAGGCGTGAGTTTTTCTAGCTGGCTATAGGGCCTAGGCTAATAGCTAGGCGGCCATACTCTATACTCTACTACTCTACTACAGTAGTATACATATACGTCTGTGCCTACCGCAACTGCCTGTAGTATAGTATGTGGCGGCATCGATCAGAGATTCAACATCAGAATCCTGAAAAGTGTACAAATTTGTCTGCTCCCAAGGACACATATACAGTGCTAGTCGTGAGCTCACCATACTGCGATGCAATGCAACTCAATACGGCCGGCGAGCTGACAGATAGATGCATGGATCGATGGCAGATGGCACACACAGCCACACAGGCTGCTGATCCATATGCATGCATTCTCAAACAGCTCCCGGCCTCGATCCTCTCAGTAACAACAACATAGTTACTCGAACCGGTCGATATGCATCATGCATGCATGTATACTCCATCCAACAGCTAGCACCTGTTGCTGCGCCATGTACAGTACGACGTACGCGCATGCATGCGTCCATGTATCCTCGCTGGGGGTTTCGTTTCACATGGTGTGTGCCATGGCATGGCATGGCATGCTCGCGCATGGCAGCACAGAGAGTACGGCGTGCATGCCGGCCGGGCCGGCCGGGGGGCACCACCACACCAGCTCCATCTGCATGCTGGCCGGCCAGCCCGTTCGTCAAGTCCCGTCACACGCTCACTGCTGGAGCCAGGGCTGTGCTGCTACAATGCCCTGCTACCTCCATGCACGCACGCTGCGTGCGTGCTCAGCATCTCGCTCGCTCGCTCTCGTGTCTCGCCGTCGCGCGCAGCCAGAGCCCCGGTCCGCCCGGCCGGCCCTCCACAGACCACACACAGATGCCCGACGTGCGTGCCCGGTGCCCGGCCGGCCCGCGCGCAGCAGCTGCAGCAGGGTGAGGGAGAACCAACACACACACACGGCAGCAGCAGCGTCGTCACACGACCATGTCGGAGGAGACGAGCCTCTCCTCTGTATAGGGCGTACGTGCCTACGCTTGCCAGTAAAGAGTAGGATGCAGGATTGGGCCTAGGGAGCCAGGCGAAAGTCGACCGGACCGTATGCTCACTTGTGAGCGCTTATATGACTGTTCATCGTCGCCACAGTGGCCGATGTACGTCCATCGTCGATCAGGCCCGCCACAAGAGTTAACTAGTGCATGCCCAAAGCTAAGGGCTGGGGGCCTCAGCTCCGGCCTCGCTCTCGCAAGTCCCCCAAGCGCATATATATATCATATACATACATATATAACATGATGATAGTGATATATGAAAAGGCTATAGCTGCTGTGGGAGCCCACGTGTCCATAAAAAGAACGAAATCCTCGTTTTTAGGGAAGTCAAATAATTTAAATTTTGACTGAATTTATGTAAACATAACAATAATATATTTGATTCAAAATAAGTATCATTGGTTATATAATATATTTTTATGATAATTTATTTGTAGATATAAATATTTTTTGAGGAACTTAGTGGGAAAACCCCCACCTAATCTTTTCTCATTAAAAGAGTATAAAAGTTTACAAGTGCACGAATGGTGCAAGTAGATATAAACATTAATACTATTAAATAACTTTTGGTTAAATTTGAGTTAATTTGATTGATATGGATCCCATAATTGCATTGCCATTCTTCATCCCAATTATACTCGGGAAATATGTAGTGCAAATCACAACTATCGTGAAAAACTCATGTAAACCACGGCAAAAAATCGTCTAAATTCACCAAAAATCACTCATGTAGACGATATGATGATACACAACCTTGTAAAATATCTTGTCCAAACTCAACTTCGTTTGTGATTTTTTTGGTGAATTTAGAAGACTTTTTTGCTGTGAATTTAGAAGACTTTTTTGCACTACATATTTTGCCACTATATATACTCGACCTCATCAGTAGCACATATCATACATAAAGTATATGATATGAATATGTTATGAAAAAAAGCTAGCTATCCTCCTGACAGCCTGCGTTACATGCTCTCTGTTGTCTAATGTCCATGAAACAATGCTATTCTCGTTTTTCAAAAATTCAAATAATTTAAACTTTAGCTACATTTAAATAATAATTTTTATTTAAATAATAGTTCCACTGGATTATTGTGAGACCCCGCTAATGGGCCAAAGATGATGGGCTGGGCTGAATACACGTTACTGTAGCAGAGGAGGGGTGCTTTGCTTGCTAGCAAGCAAAGTTTAGTACCATACCGCTTGCTAGAGGAGAGTTGAACCAGCTTATATACCGGGGCCGGAAATGGTATTAACTCCGGTTGGAACCTTTTACGCGAAGCGAGGACGAAAGCATAAGAGAGTTAATTATCGGGTGTGGTTCATTCAACGTGTAGAGTGGACTTTAGCCGTATTTCGGCCCTCGGGCGCTACAAAATGGTATTCGAGAGCCAACTCTCGCGGTTTCACGGACGTATGGATCGGGAGCTCGGAAAGGTTGCGCATGGCTCCGTGAGAGGGCATGGCAAATAGACCGAGGAGCCGGTAATATGTACGTGAGCCAAGAGAGTTGATCCCCGACGCTTGAGCCAAGAGAGTTGTCCCGGACGTTTGTCCCGCACGGGTAAGCCGGTTCGACGAGGACGCCGAAGTTCTTAAGGGGGGGGTGGATGTGAGACCCCGCTAATGGGCCAAAGATGATGGGCTGGGCTGAATACGCGTTACTGTAGCAGAGGAGGGTGCTGCTTGCTAGCAAGCAAAGTTTAGTACCATACCGCTTGCTAGAGGAGAGTTGAACCAGCTTATATACCGGGGCCGGAAATGGTATTAACTCCGGTTCGAACCTTTTACGTGAAGCGAGGACGAAAGCGTAAGAGAGTTAATTATCAGGTGTGGTTCATTCAACGTGTAGAGTGGACTTTAGCCGTATTTCGGGCCTCGGGGGCGTTACAATTATAGAATATACTTTCATGATAATTGATTTGTAGACATAAAATATTTATACTATTAAAGATAACCTTATTTTAATTGAGTTAATTTGATTATCATTGAGCTAATTTGATTATCATGATTCCCATAGTTTGCATTCTTTTGTGGACGGATTCTTTCGTGGACCGATGGAGTATGTTGTATGCACGATGCACCAAACCAATATATACTATCTCTTTTCCAGTTGTCACTAGCCAGCGTGCTGTCCTACTAGCTACTCGATCGGTTTGGATCGCAGCTAGCTACTAGCATGTGCTTTCAATCGTCACCACGTACTCTCCTCGCTCCACTACTTTAGACGAGAGAAGAATTGGTATGACACGGCTGTTATACTACCGAACATCCATGAGACTAGCTATCTCTTATGAGAAAGTTGGAATAATGGATGACAAGAAACTGCATACTTTTCCTGTCAAATCCTGATGACATGCATCATGGCGTGGTACTCATGAATGCACTATAACATCGTCCCTTGCAGTTAGTAGCAGGATGCAGAACACACAACAACTGTGCCGCCCCAAGTAGCAATGCAAGTGCAGTAGTGATCATAGGTGAAAAGGTAACACGGGTTCATAGCATCGTCCCTGTCGAGCTGTGCTATTCCTGAAGGTTTATTCCTAACGGGCGTGCATCAGGAACTATATTCCTGACGGCAGTGGCGGGCCCAGGATTTTTAACTTGGGTATTCAAAACATTAGGGTATTTAAAATTTGTGTAGAATACTCGTTTTAACTCTATTTTTTATTTTTTTAATAATACATATGCATGTATATACTATACATATAATTGTTTTTTTCCAAAATTTTGGGTATTCAATTGAATACCCTTGAATCAAGGTAGGCCCGCCCCTTCCTGACGGTTTTTCGGGCTTTCCGATGGTTGACAGTTTTTCGGGCTTTCCCGACGATTTTTGGCCATTAGGAAAAAGCTGTACTCTGGTAGTGCATAAATGCGCCGTGAAAAAAAATATATATATGGCAGGGCAAAAAAAAAAAAAAAAAGCCAAAATAACAACACACATGCTTTTAAATAAAAAAAATGAAACGAGTGGGGCGAATATTGATTATATTACTCAATCCATCACAAATTATAAGATGTTTGACTTCTTTGACACCGACTGCCTTTATTTAAAAATTTGTGCAAAATTAATATCACTTGTTTTGTCGTAGCTTGGTTTATCAATAAAAGTTTTTTAAGAATGACTTAAATTTTGTTATGTTTGCACAATTTTTTTTGTAATAAGACGCAGTGGTTAAACTTGAGGTCAAAAAAGTCAAACGTCTTATGATTTGGGATGAATATAGTAACAAAAGTTATTCATGTTGGACAAAACAACAACCCTTAACAAGGAGCATAAAATGGAAAATAAATAGAAGATAGTAAGACGTGTGGGGGTCACACCTGCCCTTTACCTTCGCTACCGGAGGCAGCGGGAGAGGGGGCGAGGGCTTCCCCCACGAGATAACGAAAAACACTAAACGGAACGGAGGGAACGAAGAGCGGCCTCCGATCGGCCCGACCCTCGCTGGGATTGCCGGGGTCGGAGCGTTCGGAGGACGGTCCGCCCCGTGAAAACAATGCCTCGCGAAGGGTGGGACGACGGTAATCAATAAACGAGTAGATGGCAATTACTTTCGCCACCAACCGACCCCCCGCCTTGAGCCCGCACCGAATATTTATAGGAAATCAGGAGGTCGGAGGGGCCGATTTACAATTCCATACATGGTAACACACGCTTACAAGTGGGCCCTCGCAAAGGGCAGATCCGTAACTACTGCAATGCGGGGCAACACAGGAATTGTCCATCCGATCCCTTCAACGCTGGAGTCGTAGGGTTTCCCCGCTGGCCGGCCGCCCCGGTTCGCCTACCACGGAGGGCGGGGTTCCCGTGTGCCCCTCCGCAAAGTCGCTCCCAGTTGGCCCCTCCACGGCTCCCCTCGCTGCTGCTGGCTCCGTCCCGCCGCGGGGATCCCGCTTGGCCATCCGTGTGCCAGCGAGGGGCCTCCGCCAACAATACCTGCATGACTTGATAAAAACGGTTATTGGGAATCCTGCCTTGAGAACCCCCCCTGCGGGGGCCTGCGGGGGCTGCTCGCCCTCCCCAACAAGACGCTACAACACTCAGTTGCCTGGAGCTGGGATACTCCATGCACAACTTGAATGAGCTGGACGTACCGTCGTTTTACTCAAGAGGAAATAGCAAATGTTATAAATTAAGGAAATACCAACCGAAAAAGCAACGGGACTGGATGGATACATCGGGATGTTCATTCTAGAAAAAATGTTAGCAAATAAATCAAGGACGATTTGACTCAAGCTATTGGAGTTTTTATTCTCACAGAACTGAACATGATAAACGAAGCAAATATAGCTAGTACTCCTCCTCAAAAATCAGATAGCGACCATAATATCTGAATCCAGGCCGATTAGTCTCATTAACAGCGTGGCCAAAATCATTGCCAAACTCCTAGCAAATCAATTGGCACCTGTATGAATGAGATGGTCTCATGAGCACAAAACACATTTATCTAGAAGAGATGCATTCATGATAATTTCATATACTTACAACGGGTAATACAAATGCTACATCGAAAATGCAAACCACACTATTCATCAAATAGGATATCTCAAAGGCTTTTGGCTTAATTAGCTGGACGTTCCTACTCGATGTAATGAAAGCATTGGGTTTCAGCACAAAGTGGAGGGACTAGGTAGTGACATTGCTTGGAACCGCCTCCTCTATAGTAATAGTAAACGGCCAACCAACAAGGGGGATAAAGCATGCGAGAGGGCTGAGGCAAGGCGACCCTATAACGCCACTGTTGTTCATCCTTGTGAATTATAGAAAAAGCGGGACAACAGGGTGTTTTATAACCAGTGCTACCCAAGGCGGTAAAATTGTGATGCTCGTTATATGCGAACGACACTGCCATCTTTGCTGCTCCAACTGCAACAGAGTTAGACCAGCTACACAAGGTATTAGTTTTCTTTGGAGATTGCTCTGGACTCAGAATTGATGTCTCTGAGATAGAGATCGATCCCCATTCGAATACAATCTCAAGGAATCTCCCAAATTATAAGAAACTTTCCGGGCAAGATTTGCAAATTTTTGGGCAAGTATTTGGGCCTCCCATTGCATATCGGGTAGCTAGCCAAGCGAGGTTGAAATCCAGCCTCTCATTGATAAGATCGGGCGAGGCTTCGGGATGGATGGGCAAGTTGTCATCTACGGCAGGCAGAGAAAACGTTAGTGAACGCAATTCTGTCTTCACAACCCATTTACCGTATGACAACATTTTCGGAGGAAAAATGGCTAATCCAAAAAATTGATAAACTGAGACGTAGCTTCCTGTGGAGAGGAGAGACACCTAATAAGGTTAATGGTGGACATTCACTAGTTAACCGGCCTACAACGTGTCATCCAAAAATATAAAGGGGGATTGGGGATCCTAGACTTAACGTTTTGCCAGAGTATCGAGATTAAGGTGGTTGAGGTTCTAGTGGAGACACAAAGAGAGCGCATGGAATGAGCTGGATTTACCGTGTGATAAAAAGGATCGTGAACTTTTTGCAGCATCAACTGTATTGACAATCAGCGACGGGAAAACCGCAAGCTTCTGGTCATCTTCATGGTTGGATGGAAAACCCTACAAAAAGCATAGCACCAGTTCTTTTTAAAAAAAATAAAAAAGGAAAAAGCATAAAATATACAAGGCGCTTCATGAAAACTAGTGGGTAGACCACATTGTGCAGATTCAAACTCCTCAAGAAATTCAGTAGTATGTTGAGCTATAGGAGCCAATACAACTTATCCAACTTACAACGAACGTCGAAGACACAATAAGAGGGAAATGGACAATCGACGGAGAGTACACAACGCAAGGCCCCCTTCGTAGTTAGGGTGCCTTTATCAATGTATACTCTATGAGATAGAGCATTGTACCTTGATCATAGTCATATAATGCATATGGTTATCTTCAGTGCTGATGAGAAATTGGGGGGGCGGGTTGTTTCCTCAGTCACTTGATACATAGCTTCCTAATCATTAGATGCAGCATCTACCAAAGCAATATCCTCAACAGGAGTGACGACATACGACTTGTAGTACCGTTAAGGGTATCTACAAGAACAATGTATCCTCAACAGGAGTGACGACTTGCAGTAACGTTAAGGGCAATGCAATGGACTGCTCTATAGTGTCTATGGCCTCCACAGTACTAATCACACGTGTTGTGGAGCCAGCCGAGGGCAGTGCACTCCATCGTGCCCATGCTGAGATCAAGTGAAAGGAGCCGTCTGGGTCCGTGAGGGGACGTGATCCGACAGGCATACTTGCCCACGGCGAGGCGAAAGAGGCGCATGGCTCCATTTCGTGTAGTTGGTACCGTGAGGTCGAGAGTGACTGAAGTGAGGGACCAAATGCTGATGATGGGGCACTTCGTGAAGTTGGGCACGGTGAGATTCAGATGATGGGAGTGAGGGATCAAATGTTGACGATGGTGTAGTTGGCCACTGTGAGGTCATCGAGACTCGAGAATGACGGCAGCGAGGGACCAAAATGTGGGCAACCTCAGCAGCCCTGAAACGGTCGAGATTGTGTTGCTCACTTGCTCATACTCCGTGAGTGTTGGTGCATGCTGTGCTAACGATGTGTAATGGTAAAGGAAGGTTTGGTTTCCTAAAGGCAAGGTCGCAGGATGCAAACGACTCGTGATAGTTCATAATCAATATCTGTGTAGGAGTACATACTAATCACGATCACTGGAATAAAAGCAACAAACAGGAGATTAATTAATACTAGCTAAACTAGGTGGTTTGTCGCCATAGCAGCGTGTGTCCAGTAGCCGCCGCATCCATCATGTGTCCCTCTGCTCCACAGCCGCCTGAGAGAGATCAGCCTTGCCAAGCCCTGCGCTTTCGCCGCGTCACCTTCGCGCGGCTGCGATGCCACTGCCGGTGCCGTTTCACTGACATGGATGGCAAACGGCTGCGACGACGCTCCACTGGGAGCAGCGCTCGGGGCGCCGTGGACCGTCGTCGTCCTCGTCCCGGAGGCTCTCACCACGGTGACCGTGTCCTGGGATCTCCAGAATAGGACGTTCGTCGGCAGGTTCGTGGGGTAGTTGGCGGGCTCCGGGAGCGCCGGAGGGAGGGCCGAGGACGACGGCGCGGGGAGCAAGTGCAGGTCAACGTCGACGTCGACGCGACAGAGCGGGCACGTGGTGTGACCGCGCAGCCACAGGTCGATGCACTCGGCGTGGAAGCCGTGGTCGCATCGGGGCAGGAACCTAGTGGCCTCGCCGTCGGTGAGTTCGGCGAGGCACACCGCGCACTCCAGCGCCTCGCCTGCCTGGTCGTCCTTCGCCTTGTAAACCGTCACCGGCAGCGCCCGGAGCACCGACGGGTCAAGGCCGCGAGTGGCATCGCGTCGTCCTCCCAACGTGCCGCGCTGCTGGGCGGTCGATGGCGCTGCCACCTCCGCGCCGTCCTGCGTTCCACCACCACGGCGACTGACGACCGTGACCGTGAAGTAGTGGTAGACGACGAACGTGAAGACCAGAGCGACGAAGAGGAGGGCTACGCCAAAGAGGACGATGTTGCCGCCCACCGGCGAGGCTGCGCTCCACCACGGGACCGGCGGGGCACTGCCGCCTGCGACGACGTTGTCCGGCAACGCTGACATGGTCTCTCGCGCCGTGGATGGCCTTTCGGCGTGTGGCTGAGATTTATCGGGTGCTTATTGGCGTTCTTGGCGAGGTTTAGGTGTAGTGCAGCCGGTTGGAGTTGGTACGATGGCGTGGGTGGTGATCAGTGTGTGTTAATCTGAATTGAGCAGATTAAGCTGATGCAATTAGGGGGTTGTTAATCGTGGAGCAGCCTTTATACTACTCGGAAAAATAAGTGAGTGTGGTACTATGATTTGATCATGGAATTGGAAGGGGCTACAAATATTGGTGAGAGCAGAACAACTCAGTAATGATAACAGGTCTTCAAAGCTAGAAGGTTGTGCTGGAGGAGCTTCCAAAGCGAAAGAACAGATCGAGAGGGAGAGAGAGAGGCCTCGAAGGTACTTGGACGAGCCAGAAGCATAGGATTGAGCTGAGTGGAAAAATGCATAACAATTTTTTCAACTTGTGCAGACTATTGCTTCGTCAGATCACAAAATTAAATGGTTGCGAAACATGGTCTGATGACATATTTTTCAGGGAATCATAGTTTATTAGGCAAAGTACTACAGTAAGAAAATATAAACTTAGTGGACTTGTAGAGGTCGATCATACTCTGTTTTCTGGAAATCTGTTTGGTCCTCACAACAGAGCCGGGCATGGATGTTTAGTAGAAAAAAAATCACTTATGTTGAGCTCGCGGCCTCCGCCATGCTTCCGACCAACACTGCACCACCTCCTCTACAGTCCGTGCCACCCCCACCACCCGGTGATTGGTGGGCGGACCTTGTGCACGCGGAGCTTCAGCCGCCCGCGACCGCCGTCGAGTTGGATGCCTTTCGGAGGACAGCTCCTGTGGAGGACGCGGCGACAGATCCCGTGGACTGCACCCGGCTCCAGGTGCCGTCCCCTACCCCTACACAGGCGGCGGCCTCCGAGGACGGTAGCTACACTCCACGGCCCTCCGCGCCCCAGGAAGTCCCGAACATCACAGTTCGGTGGGGATGCGGTCCGCGGGGGACGACGCCTTGCGATGTCGAGGAACGACGGTGGCGGCGCCCACCGGCTTCGATTGCCGCCTTCCTGGGCTCCATCGTCGTCCCCATCAAGGAGCCTCTATTGAGCTTGCCCCCTCGTCGCCGCGCGCTTCCCACCTCGTCCCACGGCAGCCACTCCATCCGCCCGCGGCGCCCGGCTTGCAAAGAAGGCCGTGTACGGGACCCACGCCCCGAACGCCGGGCACGCAGGGTCCTCCTCAACAAGTGGGGCGGGAAGAGGGCGGATGAACCGCCCAACACCCCGGACCCGACCACGCGGCACGCGCTTCCATGACCGCCAAGGTCCGAGGTGTCCTCCCGAGGAGCACACGGTCGAAACTCTTCCCCGGGACGGCGGCGGCGCATTTGTCGAGCGGGACGACGAGCCGTGAAGCGCTGCGCCGCGACGCTTTTCCTTAGTCGCACAACTACTTAAGGCTTAGTACATCCTAGTTTGTTGCGCCGTTCAAGCCGGCGACTCGTGTCGTGTGTGACCGTCTTACTTGATAGCATCTCGCCTAAAAGTAAGTCGGATGTAATCAATAACTCTGATTTCCCTTAATGCAGCACATGCACAATGCACGCTTTCGAAAAAAAGACATAGGTCCCAACGGGCAGGCGGAGGTATCCAGGGCAGCGATTACGTGCAGAAACCTTCGCCAACAGTTTAAAATTATGTTCCTATTCTTTTTGTCTGACTTTCAGGAGAAAGACCCGGCTCGGGAGACCTCCGCTACCAGGGCAGGCGAAGGTCTCAGGAGAAAGACCCGGCGCGGGAGACCTCCGCTACCAGGGCAGGCGAAGGTCTCACCCACCGCGATCGAGGCGCGCGGAGATCGCCACCCCCGCGCGAAGTTAGAGTCGGCATCTCGGGTAGCGAAGGCAGCGTGCCTCTCGCTCTCTTCCTCCAAACCCTGGCGGAGTTTAGGCAGAGGCCCGGGCGACCGGGCTCAAGCCAGCCTGGCAAGGGTCCACCAGGAGAAGGCGGCGCAAGAGGAAGAAGTACGTGAAGGCCCCCTGCTATGCTCGATGAAGGAGGAATATGCTAGGAATATTGGAGGGCAAATCTGTAATCTTATGTTCCTAGGCAATTGTAAAACTATAAATAGGGGTTCAACCTCTCCTTTTTGGTTGGTTGGTGAATACTAGTTATGGCCATTTATTATTTAGTTTGTTTATACTAGAATTCCAATCCACCTATTTCTCGCCTAAAGCCTCGCCTAGGCGGAGATCCCAATTACCGTGTTGAGAATACCAGGTTTCAACAACTTACACCTCTTTAAACTATTACCATGGTGTGATTTTTTTTTTCCACGAACTCTGAATCGAACATTTAACTTAGTAAACCCTCAAAACCGTTCAACCCAACTTTTTATCTAGTTAGAACTTAGAAGTGGTTTCATAAAAAAAAGTGGCTTATAAGACTTTTAGACCACGAAAAATATATCTAAACTTCTAAAAAAAATCAAAGAAAAATGCAGAGATATATTGGAACAAGGGACCTCAAATAAAATACACAAGGCTCCTGAAATTATCTTTAAGAGTTTCCAAAAGATATATTTAGCACGAGAAAAAACCGAATATATTCAATAAAATATAGAAAATTCTCCAAGCGTCCAACTTGACGTCTAAACATGCTTTGGGAAGCTTTCCATAACAAAAAACATGACATGCAACCAGCAACTGCTTTAAGCATTAAATGAAGTGTTGCATTCTTGCTTGTTCATCTCATAATTTTATTGCAAAAGTTTCTAGCATGCATTTAGACATCAATTGATTGTTTTGAGAGTTTTTTTTTTTTTTAGATTTTTATACATTTTTTTTCCTAGAGTTTAACATTAAGTTTAGAAACTTTTAGTGATATTTTCACAAGATCTAAATGACTTCTTTGGATTTGTCAAATCCTTAAATTTTTAGAAACACGGAGAAAATTTTCTTGGTATAGCCTTCGGAGGTGCTCATAGGGTAGGGTTTTACGTGCGTGTATTCATAGAGGTGAGTGTGCGTGTGTTGTGAGTGTCTACGTTGTACTGTGTAATTCTAAAAAAAAAAAAAAAAACTATTAGTTCATTTTTCATGGGAACTACTAGTTATGATAGATAAAAAGACTACCGTTTTCCTATAGTATGAGTGGCAGATCCAATTCTCATATAGCCAGGCCCAATTGCTTGTCCGTGTCTTGGGCCTCCTATCGTTTGGAAAATCTAGGGATGGAAGTGTGAGTATATGAAAGGAACCTATATGAAATAATAATGTCCGTCTAAAAAACTATGACTATATATATCTACTACACTTATAAAAATAAACCTCACTAAGTATTTATCTAACATGTAAGACATCCATATCAACATCCACTCAACAATCCACTACAAATTGCATTTTTATCAAACTAGCATATGTAATTCTGTAAGTTTTTCTTCATCCACTCACATGCATTTAGTTATCCACAAAAATAATATAAGTTAGTTTCATTCATATAACTATAAACAAAAATAGTCTAATTTCTTTTTAAATTATTGTAATCCCCGCAGCAACGCGCACGGGATATTAATCTAGTATATATGTGTACATACAAATCACGATAGTCAATGATCAATATCTGTGTACATAAAAATCAGGAGGAAAAAAAAGTTCGCAGCAACACGCATGGTATTCTTTTTTAAGGTATGGTCGCAGGATGCAAAGGACTCTTGATACTCCATTATCAATATCTGTGTACATACAAATCACGGTCGTCATCACTTGAATAAAGCAACAAACATGAGATTGATACTAGCTAAACTAGGTGGTTTGTCGCCACGGCAGTGTGTGTCCAATAGCTGCCGCATCCATCATGCGTCCCTCTTCTCCACAGTCGGCTGAGAGAGCTCAGCCTTGCCAAGCCCTGCGCTTTCGCCGCTTCGCCATCGCGCGACTGCGGTGCCACTGCCGGTGCCGCTTCCCTGACATGGATGACAAATGGCTGCGACGACGCTCCAATGGGAGCTGCGCTCGGGGCGCCGTGGACCGTCGTCGTCCTCGTCCCGGAGGCTCTCACCACGGTGACCACGTCCTGGGATCCCCAGAACAGGACGTTCGTCGGCAGGTTCATGGGGTAGTTGGCGGGCTCCAGGAGCGCCGGAGGGAGGGCCGAGGACGACGGCGCGGGGGGAGCAGGTGCAGGTCAACGTCGACGTCGACGCGGCAGAGCGACACGTGGCGTGGCCGCGCAGCCACAGGTCGATGCACTCGGTGAGTTCCGCGAGGCACACCGCGCACTCCAGCGCCTCGCCTGCCCGGTCGTCCTTCGCCTTAAACGGTCACCGGAAGCACCCGGAGCACCGAGGGGTCAAGGGCGCGAATGGCATCGCGTCGTCCTCCCAACGTGCCGCGCTGCTGGGCAGTCGATGGCGCCGCCACCGCCGCGCAGTCCCGCGTTGCACCACCACCACGACTGACGACCGTGACCGTGAAGTAGTGGTACACAACGAACGCAAAGGCCAGAGCGACGAAGAGGAGGACTTCGCTGGAGAGGACGATGTCGCCGCCCACCGGCAAGGCTGCGCTCCACCACGAGACCGGCAGGGCACTGTCGCCTGCGATGACGTTGTCCGGAAACACTGACATGGTCTCTTGCGCCGTGGATGGCCTTTCGGCGTGTGGCTAAGATATATCGGGTGCTTATTGGCGCTTGGCGAGGTTTAGGTGTAGTGTAGCCGGTTGGAGTTGGTATGATGGCGTGGGTGGGGATCAGTGTGTGTTAATCTGAATTGAGCAGCTTAAGCTGATGCAATTAGGGGGGTTGTTAATCGTGGAGCAGCCTTTATACTTATCGGAAAAATGAAGTGAGTGTGGTACTATGATTTGATCATGGAAGGGGCTTGAAATATCGGTGAGAGCAGAGCAACTCAGGTCTTGAAAGCTAGAAGGTTGTGCTGGAGGAGCTTCCAAATTAAAGAGAAAAAACAGAGAGGGAGAGAGAGGCCTCGAAGGTACTTGGATGAGCCAGAAGCCAAGAAAGATTGAGATGAATGGAAAAATGCATACAGTGTGACAATTTTTTCAACTTTTGCAGATAGTTGCTTCGTCAGATCACAAAATATATGGTTGCGAAACATGGTGGGGATGACATATTTTTTCAGGGAATCATAGTTTAGGCAGCAAAGCACTAAAGTAAGAAAATATAAACTCGGTGGACTATTAGATGTCGATCATACTGTTTTCTGGTGATCTGTTTGGTCCTCACAAAAGAGCTGGGCATGGACATTTAGTAGAAAAAAAAAATCACTTACATCCCCACCCCCTAAAAAAATATTTTTAAAAAAACTGTAGAGATTTTGTTGGAACAAGAGACCTCAAATAAAAAAAGCTCGTGAAAGTTTTGGGAAATTTTTAGATTTATCTAGACATTTTACTAGAGTTTAATCTTAAGCTTAGAAACTTCTAGTGATATTTTCACAAGATCTAAATGGCTTCTTTGGATTTGTCGAGTCCTTAAGATTTTTAGAAACTTTGAGAAACTTTTCGTGGTATAAAAATGGGATGAAAAATTGTATTTAGAATCATTTCTAATCCATGCATGGGTAATTTAGTAGGTTTTGAAAGTTGAGGAGGTAAGACATCCAGTTTAGAGTTCGAGAAGGATGGATAGTCAGACAACTACAAAACTACCAGTTCAATTTTTTTTTTTTTTAGGAACTAAGTTCAATTTTTTTTTAGGGGAACTACTAGTTCAGATAGATAAAAAGACTCCTGTTTTCTTAGTATGAGTGGCAGATCCAATTTCATATGGACAGGCCCAATTCCTTGTCCCTGTCTTGGGCCTGTTTTCTTAGCATGCACTATTTTGCAGTAAACATTTTATTTTATCTCTAAAATGTGAGCATCTGGACTCTGGACGCATGTGGATCAAGTTTCATATGCAACAGTGCATCCAAACATCATCACATGGACGTGTCTCCAAGTGGTGTTTTCACCCAAAAAAAAATCCATAGGGCCAATGATGCAAAGGCATGCAAACTTGCAGGAAGCGCACATACGTGCATGCATCCGCGCGCCAGCAGCGCCGGCCCACTCCACGGACTAATAGCTAAATTTAGCTCTTCAAAACGACTTGCCTACTCTTTTGGAGATGCTCCGGCCTGAAACTTTGGGGCTGACGAACAAACAGGTGAAATAAAACAAGGAACATGTTCATCCATTCTGGTAATGACTGTTGAGGCTATAAGTTTGAATTTGTTTCATTGTATATACTCTGTTTTAAATCATATGATGTTTTGGCTTCTCTAGATCTGTAGTTTGCTATGCATCTAGATATACACTAGATTCATAGTAAAAACAACATATATCTAGAAAAAACATAAGATATTATAATTTGAAACAAAGATAGTAGATCATTATATCATAGTATCTAGACAAACTATTGTGACCATCCTAAACTTCTAGTTTGGTTCCTCCACTTTATACATTCGATTTTGGACGTGTTCTCATCACTATGTTTTGAACGATGTTCTATGAAATTCCTAGAACATGAAATGAGGTTGTGTTCCATGTTGCAAGTTATTGCTAAGGTCTAGACTCACACGGTGGCAACAACATTCCAATTTTTTAAAACAACAAGAAAAAAAATCTATTCATGTGAATAATAATAAGCTAGCTATTAAAAAAAAAAATCAAATTGCCTCCCATGCCCCTACCCCCATGCTCAAGATCCAAGATCAAGGTACCCTATCGCCTTAGCCTCGTATCCTACTAGATCTTGCTCTTCGCAATCCACCCGTCCATGTGGGAGTGTAAACCTTATCCACTACCTCAAGGACAAGGAAATAGATAAAGGAGAGAGAGAATAATTGAAGAAATAAAGATGTGGACAGGTGTGTAGCTCGGTGAAAGCTGAGATGAGAGCCCTTTAGTACAGACCAATTTTGGTCTTGTTTAGATGGCTAAAATTTCTAACCCAACTTCCGCTCTTTTCTCCATCACATCACATTAAATACACCAAAAAGATATATGTTCGGAGTATAAAATATATGTAAAAAAATAACTAATTACACAGTTTAGATATACATTGTGAGACGATTCTTTTGAGCCTAGTTACTCTATGGTAGGATAATATTTACCACAAACAAACGAAACGTGCTACATGAGTTCTAACAGTGCTTTTTGTAAATTTTTTTAACATCTAAACAAGGCCTTCACCAGTAAGATTTAAACTATATTCAAAAAACGTTTCGCAAAACAGTTTTGGACAATATAGCACGGAGAGGGAGAGCTAGAAGAAGCTAGTGTCTTGTAGCTTCACGGTGGTTTCTCCCGAGGAGCTGAAAAATAAATGTAAGTAAGATGTTGTTTTTTTTATTAGGGGCTTTAGCGTTTCTACCCTTGTTTTTAGTCTCAATGGTGGTTTTACCCTTGTTTTTTTAACTTTGCATTTTTACCCTCACTTTTTTCAAATGAAGGGAGAGTATACTCAACATATTAAGCACACCTAACAAATTAACTTTGGGGCAAAAGGACAAGTCTACCCTTGTTGTTTCCCTCTCTCTACCTTCACCGTGTCATGTGGAGCCCGGTCGTTTGGTTCTCCTTCAACCTTCATACATTCATCCTTTCTTCCTTGGTGGCTATCCTAGGGGTGAGGGCGATGGGGGAGGTGGGGAGGAACATGAAAGAGGGGTCGCTATGTTGGAGCACCACCGCCATCCGCTGGGAGCACCACCGTTGGCCGGAACCCTAACCTATGTCCCTCATGATACGTACGCGTCAGGGGTGAGAGACGTGGATAGGGGATAATGACTAGAGAGGGGCATCCCGGAGTAGCACCACCAAGCAAATTGCCTCCCATGTGAGGGACGCCATGCGGAACACACAAGCCAAAAGCCCGCCGGAAGAGCAACGCCGGGAGCTACGGCGAGGGGGGTAGAGCAATGGGGAAAAGGGGGCACAAGCAACGTAATGGTGGGCCGCCGGGGAACGCCGCCGCCACCGCTGAAATCCATGGGGTGAAGGGGAGGAAGGGGGTGCGTATGGAGAAGGAGAGGTCGTTGGGAGGCCACCGGTGCTAGGATTCTGTTGCGCGATGGGGAGAAGTCCCACAATATTTGGCGTCCCGCGACGCTGAAAAGGTCAGCTAAGGTTCAGCCTCACGTGAGAAGAGAAGGGAAAAGATCAAGGGGTATTTTAATATTCTAGCCCACCTCTTTTTTACATTTTTGTTTTTTTCGTCATTTAATATACTTGAACCAATGTGGTTAGAAAACGAGGGTAGACGGAGGCTTCGTTAAAAAAAACGAGTGTAAAACCGCAAAAAAAAAAACAAGACCAAAATTAGCATTGGGGTTTAAAACGAGGGCAGCACCGAATTCCCTTTTTTTTTTTTTTGAAAATTCCCTTTTATTATGACCTGTTTGGTTGGAGAATAAAAAAAACAACTTTGTAAAGCCCTACCAAGCAGGCCCGAAGGATTGTGGGTAATAAATAATTATATGCACTCTTGGTGTAGAGATTAGCCCCGTGCATCATGTATGCAGTACCGTCCAAACCAAATGCAGATCGATCAGCAGGTCGCATGCGTGGGTGAAGTTGTGATGGCCGAGAACACCGGGAAGGACATATACTGCTGTGCTGCGACAAGGATCTGTCCAGCCTCCGTCCGGCTGCATAAACGGTAGTGATGAGATGTTGCACAGGGCTAAGTGCATTTTCTTTTGGCCAACTAGGAGGGACTCTCCGCGCGTTACCTTTTATGCGATAGATTTTCACGTATTTCTATGAGAATCAGCAATAGTTGATGTGAGATTTATAGTCATTTCTAAAAGTCTCCTAGATAAAAAGAATATATTTTAATGGGTGGTTCTTTAAGATGGACTGATAATACTTTTGTATTTAAATACATGACTTCCGCGATCTTATGCACTTATTATGCTATGCTAACCTACATGAGGTCTTGGTTCATTCATATATGTGGCACACAAAGACTCAGTATTACATAGGAAGCAAGCAGCTCCACCTCATCTCTTTCCCTTCTCTATCGTTGCCCAGATTAATTTGTCCCATGGAAATGTGTCAGATTCCATCACATATCACGACCGTGATGTCCTGATCCAAATCTCAATTACTCATGCTTGTGCCATCCTCCTACTACGTGTCTCTGACTCTCTGTACGTTATTTGACCTCCATGACAACTCGTCGACGCAAAGCCGTTGTATTGCTTGCAGCTGGATCATAAAGCCTGACAACACCATCTCAGCTCCTGCCCCCGACTAGCTAGCGCCCTCCATTCCACAGTGTTGAATCAAGAATTAATTCACGATAGAGTCGACTCAGGGCACTCCCAATGCAACCATGTATGGTTTCTATAACTTCAAGAACCGATAATAAGAAACTATCCTCCCTAATGCATAATTTATGGAAGTAGTTTCTATATAGGAAAAAAATTAATACGCAACACAATCAAAACAGATTGGCTGCGCCAGTTGAGGTGGATCACGTGAACAGGCCATGGTCAGGATGTCGCCCATCTGCTAGACCTGCTCGCACTGGCTTGTCCATGCGACGACAACAACCTTCAGAGGTGGCCGGGGTCCAGGCACCGGCCCGTGCGGCGGCCTCCTCTCATCCAGTTGCGGCATCTGTGCCTACACTTTCTCAGCGAGGAGGGCTCGTTCGCCGCGTGTGTCTGTGGTTGCCGAGCCGAGCTCCACACGGTCTGGATGCTGGTGGTCGCTGACGTGATTCGCGACTCGCGAGCACCATCGTCGAGAGAGGAGACGGACGTCCCTGTGGTGGCGGACGGCAGGCTGTCGCGGGGTCCAGTGGATGGCGAAGCCGCGCCCAGACGCCGAGACGCGTGCATGGCGCCCAGCGAGGTGTCCAACGACGAACGATCGATCGATGCAATTTGCCACGCGGGAGCTTCGCGGGCGCCGTAGCGGCTGCGGGCTGCCACACACGCGAGCAAAGGCGGCTTCGTCGCGGTTACCACGCGCGACCTCTGCGGGCACCATCGCGACTGTGAGGGCGAGCTCCGGCGGCGCCGTCGAACGTGGCTGCCTCCCCTTCTCCTTTCCCGTCTTCCTCGGATCTGAGCTGATCCACCTCCGCATGGGGGCGCAACATTGGACAATTCACTGGAGGTGGCCGCATTGATCTGTCATGCGCTCGTCGGAGCCGAGGAGACTCGAGGGTCGGAGACTATATATAGCATTAGGAATTAATTGGGAGACTCGAGGGTCGGAGACTATATATAGCATTAGGAATTAATTGGAAGAGAAACGTAAAAAAACAGACGATGAGGCAAGTGTAGTAGTCGCAGCACTGGGATCAACTAATGTGACTGTTTGTCTGCTTTTTCAGTTTTGGAAACAGAGAGTCTGCGTCAGTTGAGTTGAACGCAGATGAGAATTGATTGTTTGTTCTCTATTGTGTGGATTTGTATGGCGGGACCACCGGGATGACGTGGCTACTGCCACAGCATAGAGAACTCCGTCCGGCTGTGGGGTTTGCATATAGAAGGTTTAGATTAGATGTTGCGTGTCGCTTTGTGTGCTGACACTCAAAATATTTTCACTTGCTGAAAGTTTCCTGGGCGCGAGAAGTGTGCATGCACTATTTCTAGTGTCAGGTCCATTATTATTTTTAGAGGCGTTTTTAATAGAGTCAGGAGAAAAATATGTTCATAAAACAAAGTCGTTTTTTAATAGTGACTAGATGAAACAAAAAAAGTTGGTTACGCCATGGATCCTTGAACTTAAACTTTTCAGAGATTCTCACTTGGGTTCTTAAACATAAAATAATCCATCTATCTAGATCCTCCAACTAAACAACTGATCATTTTCATTTTTTTGCGAACACGCAAAAGGTTTGTGCATTTTTTGTATTAAGACGAAAATAGTTGAAAGTTACGACGACGCGCCCATAAATGACGCACTAGGGGGAATACAATTATACAAATAGCTCCGTCCATGCTTAGCAGAAAGAAATCAAACGCAATTACTCGCTAGATAATCATTTTCATTTAGATCATTCAAGTAATGTTGTGCCTAAATGTGGTCTAGAAAAACCCTTCCTCTTCCTCTTACTCTTCCTTCTCCTCTCCACTCTCTCCTCTGTTTATTGTCGGTACGGTCCTTGCCTCGTGGCTACACCCATGCTCGCGTGCGCTACACATCAGCACATGCTCAACCAGTGATGGATCCTGGCTTAACACATGTTGAAACCTGTGGGGCCAGGTGGTTAACACAGATATCCTCACAAGATCAATTGAATGCAAGGTAGTTAACAAGTAGTAATGGGGGTTTAAGTTTAACACATGTTGAAACCTGTGGGGCCAGGTGGCCCTACAGCTTAAGTGTAGATCTGCCACTGTGCTCAGTGACCATGGACAGAAAAATAGAGGCATTATACAAGAAAGAAGAGAATTGTAGGGAGACGGAGAGTGAGAGTGAGTTTTTTTTTTTTTTTTTTTTTTTTTTTTGCAACTTTTAACCAGCATGGCCACATCGGCAGTTGGAGACTTGGAGGTGGCATTGTCAGTTTTGGACCTTCACTCGAGCGTAGAAGTAAACTGAGGATCTAAATGATCGCTTTAGTGTGAAGATCTAACTGAGAATCTTCTGTGTAAAAATTAAAAACAAACTTAAACAGCAAGCTGTATTTTATTATTAAACAAGAATTTCACGATAACTGATTTGGTGCACCAAACCACACCGAATCAGTTATTAGAAAATTCTTGTTTAATAATAAAACCCACACAAAAAACCACACACCGACTATGGCACCAAACCACACTGATTTCGCGGTACCATGCATCTATGGCACAAAACCCACACCGACTAAATCACCTTTCCACGCGCTTATTGGCGGATGTACATGCGCGACGAGTTGAGGACGCTCATTTCCCCAGCCATGGCGCGGCCACAGCCGCATCAGTCGGCACGAGGCGCGCCCGGAGCGGCTGGTTCATGATGGTGAAGAAGAACCCGCGGAACTCGGTGAGGTCGACCTCGTCATCGTCCGCCTCCCACCACTCGAACTCCATCACCAGGTTGGCAACGAAGTATTCTAGGTGGAGCATCGCCGGCGCGAGCCCAGGGGCACGCGCGCCTCCCGGCGCCGAACGGCATCATCTTGAGCTCGCTCGTGCACGTCAGGTCCGTCCCGTCGCCTTCCCCGCCAGGCATGAACCGCTCCGGCTTGAACGACATCGGGTCCGACCACGCTGCCGGGTCGCGGCCGATCTTGCCCACGAGGAAGTTCACCGTCGCGCCACCGTCGGGCTGGCGGGACACGCCGCCGATCACCTTCTTGGCATCGTCTCCGTCCACGTGACGTAACACGAATGGCACGGGCGGGTGGCGCCGGAGGCTCTCCAGCACGACGGCCCTGAGGTACGGCATGCGCGCCAGGTCATCCTCCTCGATGACTCGCTTGCCGCAGGCTACGGCGTTGGCCTCGAGCCGAAGCTTTTGCTGCACTTGGGGGCTTTTGACAAGGTTGGCCATGGTCCACTCCAGCGCCGCGGCCGTGGACTCTGTGCCAGCACCGAGAAACTCCGAGATGAGGCTGATGAGCTCGCCATCGGTGACTGCCCTGTCACCATCTTCATGGATACGTAGATCCAGGAGGGACTCCACGTAACTCGTCGTCGTCAAGGTTCTGTCATTATCGCGGCTCGCCTCCCGTCGGTTCCTGATCGCGGCGACGAGAGGGAGGAAGGACTCCTCTTGCCGACGCCGGAGAGCGAGGAGCTTCCGCCACCGTGTCAGGTACAGGAGCTTGCCGATCCATGGGTACCTCACGAACACCCCAAACGACGGCAACGCGAGGAGAATGTCACGCTGGAACTTCTGCATGGCACGGAGGCGAGCTTCCCCGAGCTCGGAAACGACGTCCTCGCCGAAGCACATCTCGGCAAGGACGGAGTAGACGGCGAAGTGCAGGCTCTCGCCGGCCGGTGCGCCGGACCTGAGCGCGCGCACGAGGTCCCGGAGCACGCGCGCGCGGGCGCCTCGGAGCACGCGGAGCTGGGACGGGTGCAGGACTCCGCTGGCCACGTTGCGGCGCACGGCGCGCCAGTAGGGCCCGTACGGCGCCGAGAGGATGTTGTGGTGGCGGCCGCGCGTGAGGATGGTGCTCTGGACGGCGCCCGTCGGGCGGTCCAGGAACGCGGCGCTGTGCTGCACCAGCGCACGGCGCGCCACCGCGCGGTCCGTCACCTGGATGGACAGCCCGCGCCGCGTCCGCGTGCCCCGGCGCACGCCCGAAGCTCTGTGCCACGGCAGAGTGAGCGCCGGCGCAGCTGCAAGCCTTTGCAGCACGGCGAATATGCCGCGGGGTTTACGGCTCCAGCCGACGAGGAGAAAAAGCCGTGGTGAGGAAGAGGAGGAGCGGCAGCATGGCAGAGAGTTGAGGGAACATGGTGACGACGTCGTCGTCCATTGCAATTGCAAGCGAGATGTGAAGCCACAGTCGCGCCCGAGTCAGCTAACTTGGGGAGCAAACGCACACCATACACCATCACAAGCAATCGTTATATATTACTGAAGATGAAGATATCCCAGATGTGTTTCACTTGATTGTCCACTCCGGCATTGTCAGACTCGTGCCCCACAAGGTACTGCCCACGGACAGGTCCAGTACAGTCTGTTAGATTATGACGATAATGATCGATTGATTGTAACTGATGATGACAATGTACAGAGTATGGAGATATATACAAGGCTTAAGGTCGAATTGGCACTAATTAATTAATCTAATTAATCCTAACACTCCCCCTTGATCAATAGATCTTGTATAGACTTCATAAAATCTTGTGTAGGCACCGTTGTACAATCATCAGTCATAACTTGAATTCTTTGGAAAAAACATATGGGAAAAAACCAAAGTATATCGATATACCAGGTAAAACTCTTTAAAACCCAGTGGGAAAAATAAGTAGAAACACCTTGATATATACAATCCAATGTTTATAGACTTTTTAAGTAATCTTAAAGACATAGTCTAGAAACAATTTTGATCATAGATCAATATGTCACGTATTATCTTCGAAAAAAAACTCTGTGAGGAAAAATAGATAATATGACATTTGCTATGTGTTAACATTACCTCGTTAAAAACTTTAAATGAGAAAACTCTTAAAAGGAGCAAAAGTCTTCTCATACCAATGCCCTCAATGCATTTATGAAATGAGGAACATGGTGGCGACGTCGTCGTCCATTGCAATTGCAAGCGAGATGTGACGCCACAGTGGCGCCCGGATTAGCGAACTTGGGGTGCAAATGCACACCATATACCATCACAAGCAATGAAGATGAAGATATCCCACATGTGTTTCACTGATTGTCCACTCCGGCATTGTCACACTCGTGCCCCACAAGGTACTGCCCACGGACAGGGGCGCTGTCCAGTACAGTCTTCACAGGGTGTCGGTTTTACCTATTCATGCAAAAAACAAAAACAAAAAAAAATCAAATTTACAATATATGTTATTATTATTTATTTCTCTAAATATTTTTTATAATTATTTTATAATTAAATTAATACTTATTTGTATCATAAATGTTAATATTTTTACTAAACTGAGGATAAAGTTTAAATTATCTGTCCATGAAAAACGATAATTGTTTTTGACAGAGGAAGTACAGTAGTAAATTTAGTACTTGGCTGCAGGAGCATCCACGTCAGCGATTAACATAAACTATACAGAAATTTGTCACTTCACATATTTTGATGTGTCTTATTTACTGGATCTGTACGATAGTCTTATTGACAGCGGCAGCGACTCTGTTTGAGCCTGTTCTGCTGACGACTATAGATGATTTAATATTCTTCCATAAAAGAGAATAAGCTAAAATAAGATGAAGCAAAGACAAACGTATCTTAAATGGTACACTCACAGTAGAAGAAGCAGCATCAGCTGCAGATAATTGATACCAAACATGTTCATTGTGCTGAGAGTAACCTGTTTGGTTTTCATCAAAATGTGAACTAGCCAAACTATGGTCACCAAATTGGTAGCCATACTTTTAGGCTAAACTTAGCACCCAACCAAATATAGTCAAATTTTGGCTTGGCATCCTTTGGCAAATGCTGCCAAATGCTATAATCGTGAACTGATTCTGGTGCAGAATGTTTCATATCGTTCCACCATTTTTGAACGGCTCCATCCTGATTTCACTAGATTCGGTAGTCTCTTCTGTACACTAGTCACTAGCAACCGTATTTGTCTAGTTATTCTTTAAAAAAACAAATTCAAATGAGTTGTAAGTTATTTTTTGCCACCAACAAAAATCTATGAATTTTTCGACTAACACATTTATTTATAGGGTTATTTAACAAAAAAATATTATTTAAACTCGTTCAAGCTCATTTAAGTTTAATTATTTTTCTTACAAAGTTTATTAGTTATTGCAAATAAGTAGACTATATACAAATTTATTTATGGCCCTTTCTCTTATCTCTCTTACACCTTTAGCACGTTTGCTCGAGACGTGCACTATTTGCAACTACCGCTGGCTCGCGGTTCGAATGCTGTCACAGAGGCGGCGCAGAGCGTCGTCCGACGAACCACCGTCACCGACGGCCCTCCTGCAGGCTACTTTCATCTCTGCCACACGCCCTCTCGCGCGGCGCCCATCGTCCGAGCCTTCGTCCATCAGGCGCCGCACTGCGCGCTCCACCTCCTTGGCCGGAACCGGCTGGCCTGCAAGCCCAAGCACCGCCGCGGCGACGCCGACCTCTGTGGCCAAACAGTGCGCGTGGAAGGGCTGCTCGGAGTAAAGCGGCCAGGCGACGATCGGAACGCCTGCCCACAGGCTCTCGAGGCAGGAGGCCGCACCGCAGTGAGTAACGAAGCCGCCGACCGCCGGGTGCGACAGCACCGCCCGCTGCGGCGCCCACGACGGCCACACGAGGCCACGCTGAGCCGTCCTCTCCAAGAACCCCTCCGGCAGCACCGCCGTGGCCAGGTCGGCGTCCGAGGGTGGACCCTCCCCGCGTCCGGCGGGACGCGCAGCGCCCACAGGAAGCGGCTGCCGCTGCGCTCCAGCCCGGCGGCGATCTCGAGCGTCTGCGGCCCGTCGAAGCAGCCGAGGCTACCGAAGCAGAGGAACACCACCGACCTCGGCGGCTGCCTGTCGAGCCACTCTATGCATGGATGCGCTGCTTGCGGCGGCGACAGCGCCACCGTAGGTCCGACCAGCGGCCCGATCGGGTAAACTGGAGGGATGGCACTGTCGTCCGCCATGGCGGCAAGAACACCCGGCTCGACGTCCGTGGCCGTATTCACGATGATGCCTTGGGATTTCAAGAAGCGCTTGCCGTGGTACACGTACCACTCGTAACCACGGCTCTTGCTGGAAGCCACGGCGGCGGGGAAGCACGCGCGTGGCACTGGCGACGACATTCCCGGCACAGCCATGCAGTCCGCCGAGCCGTCGCTGTCGCCGGCGTCAGGTCGATCACGGAGAGACGGTAGGTGGAGCATGAGCGCGAGCAGCGCGGCGGTGGAGGTGAAGAGCACGTAGGCCGGCACGTCGAGCTCCGCGGCCACGTCTAGCGCGGCCGTGGCGAGGAAGTCGACGACGATGGCGGCGACGGGCACGGGCGACCCTCGGATGGCGTCGCGCACGTGGGACGCGGCGAGCTCGAAGTGCCGCGATACCAGGTCCTCGAGGCACTCGGCGCCGCCGGCGACAGCGGTGGCGTGCGGGAGGCGGCAGATGGTGATGCCAGGGTCGGCGTCGATGCCGGACTCCACGACGCGCGCCTCGACGGCCGCCGCGATATCGGGCGCGCGCGTACGCATGAGGAGGACGGTGACGGAGAACTCGTCGGTGGTGTCGGTGCCGGTGCCGCCCGAGCCGGCGGGGGCGTTGAGGTGTCGGAGGAGGCGCTTTGAGGCCACCAGAGATGGGGTCAGGTGGCCGGCCCCCAGCGCCGGGAGCAGCATCACGGTTTTCTTTGCCATTGAGGTGTAGGTGAGGCCTGCCTGAGAGATACTGCGGCGGTGCGCTGTGTCGTCGCAGGAATCAGTGTCTCCGCTGCCTTCTTCCAGGACCAGGAACACCAACTTGATCGAGATGATTAGAACGAATGAGTTCGCAGCCCTTCTTGTCCTCTAGCTGCCCGTGAACCATTATTGGTATTGGCGATCCGTGAACATTAGGCCCACTCCCTCTCCGTTCCTGATGAGATCCAGACCTGGACAAGATCGCCCCAGCCCATACTCTCGGCCGCGGACACCCTCGCGCTGGCCCAGCCGCCATGCTGTCGCACAGGTCCGGCTTCGCGCCTACACCGAGGTTGTACATATGAACGGTGATGAGGCAGGGCGGAGGAATGTTGGGCGTGTTTGGATGACGCCGCCGTCCGCCTCGCCTAAATATGGCGGCCACAGCCCAAAAAGCTGCTGTTTGGTTGACACCCTATTTTTTGCCGCCACCGTTTGCATGTTTGTGGTGTTGCTCCATCAGCTTGTCGTTTAGCATGCACTGTTGATGGCGAGTGTGACGAGGCGGAGGCGGGCTTTTTGATCGCCACAACTGTGGCGGCAATGCATGTGGCGAGGCGATCGGTGACCTAGATCCAAACATTCCCTTGTCTTTGAGAGCTCTTGTGCGGGCCAAACTGCAGACGAACTCTCCGGCCAGCTACTGTTTGGGAGAGGCGAAAAAGGAGGCGGCGGTCACCGCCGGGTGAGGCCGGGCGGTCTTCCTTGTCTCCTCGGCCTTCGGGCCTTGTGGAGGTGGTGGAGACCGTTGTGCCTTCGCCGGTCGGAGGCGTTGGTCCTAGTAGGTCTAGGTTTAGGTGTCCAGTGGCGGCGGCGTCGAGACGGCGGCGTCATGTCGGAATAAGGTCCTCTCGCACTTCTCCCCGTCTCAGTGGCGCTATGATCCGGCGCCAACGACGAGTGCGTGGAGGTGGGGTACGACTGTGCCGGCCTTTGTATAGGAGTCTGGGAGGCCTCCGACTCCGACGTTTTGGTGGCGACGACATCCCGCATCAAGGGTACAGCGACAACTGTGGACGGAGTGGATCGTTGGAGAGTGGATCGAGCTTCAGTTCTCGCGGTGTGTGTCATCATCAAGCTTCGATCCAAGTTTGGAGGAGCACGGGGTGTGACCTCAGCCAATGCTCGTTCATTGTCATCTTCATCCTGGCGTCCATGTCGGATGGCTTCTGCGGCTCTTCTCAAAGCTTCATAGCGACGATGCTCCTCCGGATGCAGGGCAGCCGGGCGGCTGCTTCTTCGACGGCGGCAACCGGCGAGGAATCCACAGCAGCGGTCGACGACGGAAGCTTCTGCCGAAGATGGGAATCACTGGGTCTAGGGGCTTTTCTGCAATTTATTTTTTGCTAAGGGCCAATGTGTAAGTCGGGTGGGACAGCTGTCCATGTATCCTCCTCGTATGTACCCGTGTTTGTACACATATTTGTACGTTTTCCTTATCTGTAATTCAGGTACGTTTTATTAAAAAAAAGGCACGTCCTATTGTCTCAAAAAAAGGCACGTCCTAATAGCAACTGCAAGAGCTCGCTAAAAATTTTAACCGTCAAAACTCTTTATTGGCCTCATGTAAATAGTTTGGCGCCTCTAAAATTAGATTCCTCCACAGCAGCTCCCTAATCTTTGTATGCTAAAATGATTTGAGCCAACCACATCATCATAGTTAGTTACATAATGAGTTTTTATATCCACTCATGGTATATGCATGCCTACGGATTAGTCTTGAAAGAAAGATTGGGGGCGCATTAGGCTTCCCGTACAAATGAGGGGCGCATGCTTAGTTTTCCAAAGCCACTAAATTTTGGGGAGTTTCGGGGAGCTGTTGGATTGGTGTTTTTACTCTATTAATCACGTAAATCTTAGCTTGGGGCTATTATTAAGACTGGCCACATCGTGAGCGGTGCACAATTTTTTTTTCTTTTTCAGCCTGCTACATGTACCGATGCTTCAACTCCAGCTTATCCTACAATGTCAGCACCGAGGCTAAAATTAGTTTTTCCTATGCGTGGACCTTTTAAATTAGTTTTTCCTATGCGTGGACCCTTTTGCCTTGCTTCTCATCTTCGTTTCGTCTCAACCCAATCCGCCCAAATCGACATCCCCGGCATGCCTAGATTATCTCTCTGCCCAATCCCCGGCATGCCCAGATTGATCTCTCTGCCCAATCCCCGGCATGCCCAGATTGGCCCTGTTTGGATACCCAAGCTGGGCTAGAGCTAGAGTGTTTTTAGCTTTAGCTCTAGCTCCCAAACTAGCTCTAGCCCTTGAGGTGTTTGGATCCATGGGCTAGTTTGACAATAAATGCACCTCTTCATGGCACATGAGAGAGGAAAAAAGATTTGTTTCTGTGGTCCCAACAGAACTAGCCTCAATATGCACCTCTTGGATGGGCTAGTGATTTTGGGAGGGCTAGTTATATTTAGCCCAATCTAGCCCCTCCTGTTTGGATCCGTTTGGGGGCTAGTTGAGCCAAAACTAGCCCAAACTAGCTCTAGCCCAGGGATCCAAACAGGGCCATTGATCTCTCTGCCTAATCCTCAAAATCAGTCGCACGGCGGGGGCACCTCTAGCCACGCAGCCAAGCAAAGCGCGTGGGAGCTCCTGCTGCCATCTGCGCCTTCACCGCCTAGCCGCCGGGCGCAGAGGAGCCCTGCGTCGTTGGTCGGAGCAGCCCGATCGCCGGCCTGGGGAACGGGGGGAGGTCTTTGGAGGCGGCGGCGGCCCCTCGCGCCTCGCCTTCGCCATGTACCGCTTCACCTAAATCTTGTAGCCATGGGCGAGATCGACTTGAGGCCGAGATCGAGCTTAGCATCGACTTCGCTTGCCGGAGGAAAGATCAAGCTTGAGGCCAATGTTGTCCGTCCACGGCACCGGATGGTGGCGGCGCGCGACGCACTAGTAGCATTAGCAGCGCACATGCGCCCGCCAGCAGAATAACAACGCACATGCATGCATGCATGCAGCGGGGGGCAACAGCGCATGCACCGATCACAATAGCGGCGCACACCCACACCACAAGTGGCCAGTTTCTCCTGTCTGGGCTTTTCCTGTCAATGGGCCAAGATTTTTTTTGCGGCCCGTATTTTTTTCTGGTTTCTCCTATCAAGCGTCATTGAGCTAGAAAATTTATTTTCTACAAGCTAAAATTTTCTCTTTTCGAGACATTGGGTTTGTGGGAGAAGTAAAAGGGCGGGGGTTGGTTTCACATCCTTATGGAAGTGAAAGTAAAAATGTTACACTCAAATAATTTGTATTTTTTTTGAATGATTACATTACAAACTTTAAACAAGTATGTCCAAAAAATTTGGACTATCATATCATAAACTTTGTAAATAGTTCAAAAAATTTAAACTCGCAACCTATAAATTTTTTTTGACCAATTTTGAAAAGACACTTGCCCAAAACCAATTGTCTAGTAGGGGGCATGCTTTTTAAAAGACACTTGCCCCCAAAACCCATTGCCTAGTAGGGGGCATGCATTTCAAAAGACACTTGCCCCAAAACCCATTGCCTAGTAGGGGGGCATGCATTTAAAAGGACACTTGTCCCAAAACCATAAATTTAAAAATCAGTTAGTGACTCGACAAACACCATGAACCCTAATCTCAACAAACGCCATGAACCCTAATCTAAGCAACGCCATGAACCCTAATCTCAGCAAAAGCCATGAACCCTAATCTCAGCAACGCCATGAACCCTAATCTCAGCAAAAGCCATGAACTCTAATCTCAGCAAAGCCATGAACCCTAATCTCAGCAAAAGCCATGTACCCTAATCTCAGCAACGCCATGAACCCTAATCTCAGCAAAAGCCATGGGCCCTAATCTCAACAACGCCATGAACCCTAATCTCAGCAATGCCATGAACCCTAATCTCAGCAAAAGCCATGAGCCCTAATCTCAACAACGCCATGAACCCTAATCTCAGCAATGCAATGAATCCTAATCTCACAAAAGACATCAACCCTAATCTCAGCATATGACGTTAACCCTAATCTCAGCAAACGCAATCAACTCTAATCTCAGCAAAACTTTACACTACAAATTTTGAAACTTTGTACTCCAGTAATAACAACTTTGTACTTTAGATGTCCTTTTATAGACGACCGAACAACAAACATGGTTGGTTCTTCCTTGTTCAAGTCAAACAATATCATCCTCTATATGCTTCCCGTCCTCGATTATCATGTTGTGAAGAATTATAGAAGCTAACATGATATTCTCAAGATCCCCTTGTTCATATAGATGTGTCGGCCGACGTAAAATGCAAAAACAAGATTGTAAAATACCAGATGCACACTCAATATCTTTTCTTGCCCCCTCTTTATGTTCTGAAAACAACTTGTGGTTAGCTGATTGTGGTGCACACATAACTTGACAAAAATAGCTCACTTTGGGTATAATCCGTATGCAAGATAATAAGTCTTTCTATATAAACAATGAACCATAAATGATCTTATACTAAAATCAATGACATCAACAGGTAGGCACCGTTGAGATTGTCAAACATTTGGTAGCCACCGTCTCCACAGTCGCGACCAGCACTTTTCTGGTGCCGGCATAACAGGGTTTTGACTCCACCAAGCTCAATCCTCATGTAATGGAAATCATGAATACACTGCTGTTCGCGTACCTCCCCATTGGACTCTTTGGTCTACTCCACGCGACGGAATTGAAGAAGATCCCTAGCCTCGTTGGCCTATCAAGTGGGTTCCTCCTAGCACACCTACTCTTTACGACTGTGGTTAGAACAGTTTCCGCCCCCTCCTCCCCACGAGCAAATCCTCTACTCCTCTACTACTCTCCAACGTGGTCGCTCGACGAGGAGCAGCACAATGGCCATGAACATGAGTATCTCTATCCCAAATCTCTCTTTGACCTGTGCATGTGAGTGCATGTGTGCACAAGAGTGGCTGCTCGGATCTAGCATCCTAGTGTATTCATAACACCTGATATCCAAACACTCATTGGGCTACCCATTAAATCAAAGTTCAAACTAGAAACAGAAGAGGTGCAATTTGACCCCAAAAAGTAACTAATTAGATGAATCTGTTCCCTAACGATAAACAAATACAATTTATGCATGAATTCCAGTTCCTTTTTGGCCCATTGTTGTTTCTGATTCAACAATTGGTACATATGTGTTCTCTTAAAAGATGGAACTTCTGAGCTTTGGTTTGACGAGTAGATCAAGGTATAATAGAGAGTGAGGGAGAGAGAGAGAAACTTGAGATGGTGAGTGTATCATTGTGAACAAAAGTGTTCTCAATCCAAGCCTTGGGGTTTATTTATAATAAAGGGGAGATGGTTGTTCCCCAGGTGGAGTTGAGACTTATATACATGTCCTTAGACTTTACAATTAGACATTACATGCCCCTAACCTAGTAATTCGACCTCTTTAACAAAGTGGTTCTGTAGCTAACTTGATACACACTAAATAATACTCCCTTAGCTATTTGGATTTTGGTGGAATAACAATACCTATTAGTTAATTTGTACTAGAATAGCCCCTATTACAACTTAGACTTCAGTACCTATGATCTTCCTTCTCAACATACATATGTGCATCTTACTAAAAGCTCCATCTAGAAAAGACCCTTGGGAGAAATTGAAAGGTGCTAAAGCCTAGAGAGGGTGATTGCCTTATTAAAAATTCTACAGATCACTAGTAAATTTCGCTCTAGCTTTACAAAGTGATATGCAAGACACCTACCCAATGATAGTTGCTATGATCTCCATATAAATATCACACAAACAACCAAAGCAATACCGCAACTACATTCACTAGTGAGCTACTAAGAACTAGTTACAACTATGCTACCCAACTAACTAGTAAAGTAAGCACGTTTGTAACTATCACAAGACAAGTATATAATGAATGTAATCCAAGTAGGAGAGCGATATATTGAGTCGGTCAAGTGTCCAATAGGAATACCATGAGACAATTAACAAAATATTTATATTTGAGGTTCAATTGTTTACTAGCAATCTACGTCCTCATTGTGGAAATACACTTAGTTGATGGCTCACGCGCTAATAGGCATCACATGCCTAGCCTTACACAAGGACGCCATAAGAACCAACCATATTATAGGATCCACAAGCCATAAGCAATCCACTAGAGTTGTCTTTCACAATCTCTCGCGAGGAACAGACTCAAGAACCGCTCACAATCAAATGATCAGAGCCAATAATAATCAATAAAGTCGCTCAATGACTACACATGCTCAATCAACAAGAGCAACAAGTGAAGGAATCATGATGCCTATGAGGGGAGTGAATTAGGCAACTTAAAAATATACTTCTTATTATGGCCTCTAACTTCACCTAGTCAAAACCTATTGCAAGAAAGTAAACTATCTATATGTGTAACTACAATTTTGCTAGGTGTGTTGCTATCTCTATTGCAAAAGAGTTATGCACCCTAGGCTCCAATCCTATCAACTAGCCATTCAACTAAGCTAGGAAAGGTAAAATCATACAACCAAGGTAACATATATAAATGCAGAAGGTAAAGGCGATAGAGATGCAAACTCCTGTAGATGACTCTGGCACTTTTTACCGAGGTATCGAGAAGCGTGCAAGCTTTCCCCTAATCCTCATTGGAGCCCCTCACAAGTAATCCCTTGCAAGGACCAAGCTCCTGGTTGGTCAACTCCGTGGACAGCCTCAGGCCTTCCCTACATGCAAGTGTGTCTCCGACGTGTAGTTTTATTTTGAAAACTTATAAAAAAACTCTAGAATATTGGTTGAACGAAGACTTGAAACATAGTGCTTGACTTGAGTGTTCTATCTTTCAATTACTCAAGGCCTAAGTAAGAGTTGAAAAGCCTCATGGTTAAAGGTAATATGGGTGAGTTTGAAGTCAAAATGTTTACCATCTAATCTAGAGCAGAAATTATGTATAAAAGCTTGTGTACTTTTTAGACGTGTAAGCATCGAAGCAACTCCCGATCCAAGTTCATTATTAACAAATAGTTTTGCTAACAGACTAGCAAAAGGTATGCTTGGGAGAGCTTGTTGACGGTGGATAGCATCAACTTTTTAAGGACAAATAAACATGAGAAATGGTTTAAAGAGAATAAGAACACTAGAGGATATGGTTTATACTAATGATTTTCATGAGTTGTGTGAATTTTTCTCTATGTAGGAATACACAAAAATACCAAGGAATGGCTACATACAAATCAATATTTCAAATGATGACGATTAGTATTGAAAAGAAGGATCTAGAAGACACCGTAAGAAGCCACTCTAAAAAGTGGGGCCCACCCGGCATAAAGCCGTGGCAGCCGCCCCACCGGCTAGGGCGGACGCTCCTATCCAAGAACACCGCATGTCTAGCCTTTGGAATATTCTTCTAACTGTCATTGAGATTGCATCTCATTCATCCAATCAAGTTGATTTGATCAAATCACAATGATTCATCCCTCAAATCTATATAAGCAAGGGCAGAGCTCACCCCTAAAACCCTAATTCAAGCAGATCATTATCTGAATTCTAGAGATCAAGTCATCAAGAGCCATAAACCCTAGTTCTTTAGAGTAGTTCTTGCTAGTTCTAGAGCAATTAGCTACATATTATTAGTATATTAGAAGGAGATTAAGTCTAAGAGGCTTGGATTTCAGATTTTGTCAAGAGTGTTCTATAGGTACATTTATATCTTTTGATATCTTATACTCAAGTTTACTTATGACATTGTGCTTTATCTTTATTATATTCTTGATTGCAATGTTTATTGTTTACTTTAATATGTCTAGTAGAGTTAAATATTGTTTACCTTAACACCTATCTTACACCAATCAATGTTTATTGTTTACAATCCTCATCTTATAATGTGTAATTAAGATAGGTGTTATAACTTATGTAAGCATGGTGTTTAGATATGTTATATCAGCAAATGCCCTCTATATGTTGAGTCGCGTGGTAGATCGTAGGGGTGACAACCCTATTGAGGCCTCTGTAATCCTCCCTCCACATATAGTGAATGGTAGAACGTTTGTCGCGTCGAAGGGGAAGATATTATTATTAGAACCCTTCTTAGTTGATGTTTCAGTATTATATGAAGTAATGATGCTAACTATGATAGTTATAAGTTTGCACTAGTATCCAGGCGCGCGCTTTCGCGAGCCGGTGCGATTTCCAAATTTGAGTATGCTGAGGATAGATATATTATAAGTTATTATGTATGCAAAGATATTTCAGAATGTCTAATTATGTGGTAAAATCAGATAAACTATGTTGGGAAGCTGTGGACTATTTTCCATAGGAGATCATAGTTCAAGAGTGGCACATAATAGCATATTGTACTTAAGCGAACTATAATATCAGAGGATGAAACGATGACATTCTGTAGCCCCTGAGATGTTGCCGAGATGCAAAGGCGTTCAATCCAACCTCAGGCACAATTGTGCCAGAGAAATGGTACACTTGCGTTGGTCTGGTAGTATTTGGGGCAAAGCAATTTCAACAGGGTATTCACGTGCTTTGACACACAAATTTCCCTTGATTGACCTAGCTCTGTCACACAAACCTATCCGATAGCTTAATACTATTATGACTAATCATTTCATCTTTTCTGGCTGGCACTCATCAGTGCATATCAAGATATGTGTCCTGAGACGATCACAGAAAAAGAAGATTTAACTCTTCATAAAGCACCAGCAATTATAGTATCTGCTGTTGTGTTTAAGGACAGTGGCTGCCAGCCTGAAGAAGAGGCACAAGCCATTTCTTTCGAACTATAACACTGCAAAAACTGGAGAGTGAAGAATGTCGCCCAGTGCATACTTTTGCATGAACGATCTTCTCAAGATCACTGCAGCTTGGTACCTACCAGAGAAGAAAATGCAAATATGTTGCTAGCATTTCAGAATAAAATGGTGATATGATTAGCACAAAGAGAAGGTACAAATACTAACCTTGACTCAAAATTCATAATTGCAGAGTGGCCATGGAGGGATGAACTGTACTTATAAACTTTCTGTAGCTCCTCTTTGGGTTTCTTTGCTTTGGTATTTGTTATTTTCACACATTTCCAGAGGCTTGCGTCTTTTCCAACAAATAATAATGGCATGTCAATAAGTAATTTCTTCATAACAACAACTTCATGCTGAATGGCAAGTTCAAGAGCCTTCTTAACATAAAAAAACTTGTTAAGCTCTCCATAACATATACAGTTGCAATGTGCCTGATTCTGTCCAGGTCTGATTCCTGAGTAATAATGCCAATAGCTTCATTTACACCGCCACTGCCATTGTAGAGATCAAGCTTTGCACGCACTGGGGACCGGACAACTAATCGAACTGTGCATTACCTGAATTTCAGCATAGAACAGTGACATCAATATGTCTTATCTTTCACTATCGTGAAACCCTGAGGTCATTTTGAACGGATTGGAGGTTGGACAACAAATTAAACTATGCATTGACTGAAATTAGCAATCCATAGGCTTTATGTCTCAGTACTGTCAAGAGTGGTTTGCTTCAATACAGTATTGAGACAGAGGATTCATTCTGTGATGATACAATCATACAAAGTAACTTTAGTGGACCTTAGTTATCGTTATTGAGACAGAGGATTCATTCTGTGATGATACAATCATACAAAGTAACTTTAGTGGACCTCAGTTATCGTCCCCATGTAGTCAATTGGAAATTTCCTCAGAGGAAAAAGGGAATTATTAGTTGAGGGGAGCATTTGTTTTAATTTGTAGTTGGTTATGCAGTATATAAAGAAATAGTTCAATTTCTACTTAAAGTTTAAATGAACCAAAAGCAATCAGTAAGCCAACAGGGAGCATGGGCGAGGAAGAATATATTTCAAGATATTTACCTTCAGAAGCTAAACTCTCTCACAGCCACTAAAAACTGTAACCTTCTTTTCGGTGTGTTGTCCCGCAATAAGGGCTTGAAAACCTAGCAGCCCAAACTTTGTCATCCTATAAGGGAAAAAAACAAGCTGTCATCGGTTTATGCTAAAAACTGAGTCAAAATTCATAGGTCTGAGTGGTAATCGACACTGCCTTCCTAAAAGGAAAAAAACATGTGCAGAACATTTACTACAGAATAAGTGTTCATCTTTTAGGTTAATCGAGATCATCAACTTTTAATCTGGAAGTTATCATCTGTGTATCATATTTAAACTATATTAATAGAATAATATGACATAATCAATGCCCGCAACAGACACAAGCAATGCACACAGGCTGACCATTCATGTGGTAGAACATTATAAGCTATAAATTATAGGATATTCACAAATAAACTACAGGTACCGCGAAAAGAATGCAATCCATGTATGCAAAGCAACAACAAGCCTTTTTGATCCCAAGCAATTTGTGATACGATAATGTGTCACGCCCGGTTTTCAAGAAAGACCAGACTTCGCCATATGTGTGCCCGTAAAGTCCACACATATAGCCCGTAATAGATAAATATCAAAAACAATGCTTTAAAACGTAAAATATAACTAAACAAACACTTACAACTTATCGAGTAATGCGAACGGTTGCTAAACTTCGGGCTCCATTCTTATCGAGGGGCGGTTGATTTGGGGGGGCTCCGTATGCCAAGCACTCCGATTAGTATCCTCAACATCTTCATCCGTCTTTTGTGCAGCTTTTACTAACAGACTGAGGGTGGGAGAAATAGCAAGAGTGAGTCCATGTCGAACTCAGCAAATATAGCAAGGCAATATCTACCCAAAACCCATGATCACTATAACATAAAAATGTAGAGCATAAACGATAAATTATGAACTATTAAACAAACATAGGTCATCATCTTTAACGCAAAAGTTCCAAGGCCACTCGTGACCGTGAGCACGGCTGATATATCAGTTTTACACTCTGCAGAGGTTGTACACTTTCACTTGTAAGTCATGTTTTCCAAATGAGTAGGTTAATTAGGCCTAAACACCGAAATCATATAAAGCCTTTCAAAGGTTCACCTAAAAATATTAGTGGCCAACGAAATATACAACCCGTTTCTCCCATTCCGGCAAACCACCAACAAAGATAGATAAGGTCCTTTGACCGACTAAAGCCGAGCCATATAGCCCTCACAAATTGTATGCGGTTGTCCCGGATGATCACTTGCGCACAAGTCCACATGTTGCTAATAGTCATGTTTAAAGTTCATTGCATAAACATCATTCAAGTCACATGATCATGGTTTAAAAGCTAGCATATCCCAAAACTATACTTGCCTTTTATAGTTGCTCCAACTTTCTCATATGTTGCTTCCGGTCATCAACTTCCAATCTTTGGCGCCCACTAGCGGTTCTTGTTCTACTCAGTAGCAAACATCACATATATAAGCAAGAGAACAAAATAAGCTAAGAACAATACAACAGTCATAGTAAAAACATGATAACAACAAGCTAAAAGAGAACTCGTTGCTACGGTCGAGAGAACGCAAGAAACGTCGATAAAGAAGCTATCGTTAAAAAGAGACGACTACCGATGATTTATATTATGGAAGAAAATAAAAGGCTACATGCTTTATTTATTTTAATTAAGAAAACCATGTGAATAGCATTAATTTGGATTAGTCACATCAAATTTGAATTCAAAATCGAGTTGGATGTAGACATATTTTTATTTGTGAACATGTCATATAATTTAATCATGTTTAATTTTATCTTTGCAAAATAAAATAAGTACACATGAGAGCTAAACAAGTCTATCATATGAAACGGGTTTGATCTAAGCAAATTATAATTTAGAAACATGTCAAGATTATCAATTAATCACATTGGCATTTTATTCCGAAATCACGGAGGTATTAAACCTATATTACTTTTAATTATAAATCCAATTACATAAAGCATTAATCAAATTGAATTTAAATAAATAAATTCACAGATGAGTGACATGATAAACGTTACTCCTACTGCGTAGAGCACAAAGATACGATTCTAATGCAACTGGAATGGATTGATTTGGATCTAAAACGAAGAAATAGCGGAGATAACTGACTGGATGGCATTTTCGTAATTACCTCATCTTCTACCTTGGGCTTGTTCTTCATCCTCACGTGCAGTTCGTGTACAGCCATGGCAACCATGGGCTGCTGCATCTCGCGGAGGGGAAAGGAGATCGACCAGAAGGGGGCGGACGGCCGGAGCATCATCAGCGGCGCAGCACGGGCCCTCGTGTGGGGTCTAGGCAGGGCTGCCCAACCTGCACGTGCGACGATGGCCAACTGGCCATGGAAGGCGGAGCTGCTGCTCTGTACCTCAGCGGGGAGGCCGACCATGGGGCGCGAACGGGGCGGCGTGGGCGCGGCTCGCGGGCACACAGCTCCCAAGTGGCCGGAGGATGGGATCCAAGGGCGCGGGATGGCCAGAGACGACGGAGAAAGACGACGTCCATGGAGTTCGCCGGAGTACTTCGCCGGAAAAGAAGAACGGAGAGGAACTCGGTCAAAACATGATGGATTCGGACAAACGAATATACCACGGCGTAGAGAACGACGAGATGTACCTCGTGGTGGAAACGGTTTGTGCCGGGGATGACTGAGATGGCCGGAAAAAGGTCGCCGGAGTATTCGCCGGAAACCTAACCTTTTCCGAACTTCGGCGAGGCATACAGAGCGCTACGGGTGGCGGTTCGGGATGGGCGTTTCAGATCTGGAATCAGCGCGTCGATTAGAAGACCGGCATGTATTTATATGTAGGGTTGGGAGACGTTTCGAATTTCCCTAATTTCGGGATTTCTTTTATAGCTTAAAATAATTCTAGGATAATCCTAAAATCACATTTAAGCCACGGAAAATACATAGAAGGCTCTGAAAATTCCAGAAAAATTCTCAGAGACACTTTTGATGATGATGAGCCAAAATAATATATTTTGAGCTCATGAAAAGATATTTGAGATGATCTAGAAAAAGAAAAGTCTCACCAAAAAGCGAGAAAAACTTCAAAAAAAGCCCGAATAATTCCCAGGAAGATTTTAGATATATAGTGGTGAATGATGAACTCAAATGAATAATTTAGAGTGGAGGAATAAGCTTATGGGAAACTCCATGTGAAGGGTTGAGCAGTGAAGCAAGGATTTGATTGTATAAGAAAAAGACAGACACGCGAGAGAGATAAATGACTTACTATGAAACGCGTTTGAAAAACTTTACTCACTCATACCACCAAGTCATGCAACAACAAACATAATATCATGCAACAACGTAAAATGAAAATTTGGGGTGTGACATAATGTGCTGAATCTTCTCTTTTACATGGCCAACCTAGCATACTCCTGCCATACCTGCAGGATCAATGCATCCACAAACAAGAATACTTAAGCTAACAAGAATACTTAAGCTAGCTATATGTATACTATAAAAGATTCATTTGACCTAAATTCGCCAATGAAGTATGTGACGCCTAAAATAGACATTCTCACATGCTCAGACTATTTTTCTATGATTCTAGAGTTTAGCAAATCCTTGATGTCACATTGTTTAGAAAATGTCAATGGCTCCATCTGCATATATACTGTAAAACATTCATTTCACCTGAATTCGCCAATAAAGTATGTGATGCTTAATATAGACATGTTCATATGCTCAGCAGATCCTTCATATCCAATTCTTTAGAAAATGCCAATGGCTCCATCTATATTGCCTTTGCCATTCTATAGCTATAAATCGCCTATAAAAATTAGCTACTTTACCATAGTCTAGAAAATCTAGCAGACTAATAAGGGAACTCTTAGGTGACTGCAATCATCCAACCGCGAAACTAAAGGTAGCGAACAATGCTTTGACAAAGACACAATTATAATTCTGTACACTATATACCTAGGTACAGGGCACATAATTTTTTAAATTCCCCAATCTTGCATTTCTCTTTTCAACACCAATAAATAATGTTTCGATTCCCTACAAAAATGACATTACAGTAATTTGTAGGTGAAAGGACATGAACATGGGTGAAAGCACAATCTGAATGGCATTTGAAAATGATGGAATGCTAGCTGCATAATCACTAGAAATCACAGTAAATTTAAAACTGAAGGAGAAAGTATCATTTGTGCTGAAACTATAGGTTCAAAATAAAACCTTTTAAATGGGTCATAAGTAAAGCCATAACTGAATATAATGTAAGCAGGATAAACAGTGATATTTTTTCCCCGCTTGTTTCATTATTTCCTTTCCACCCTATGATGAGTTCAAATAATATCATACATGAATAAATAAATGAATTCTAAAAAGCTATAGACATAAGGCATGCCTTGCGTACCTGCAGCTCTAATCCTTCACCTAAATCTCAGTTGCTGCGCATTGATGGCTTCTGTCTCAGAGCCAAAACCTTGCGCTGCATAGCAACAACTGAACTGGCCTCCTTTGTCTGAAATAGATGTGCAATCATAGAGTTCAGGCCTTCTGCATTAGAGGGAGCACGGAGAACAGAGAAAAAATGGGAAAGAGAAAGAGGCAAAGGGTGCAGGAAGTAAGAGAGGCACCTAGGGTTCCATGGAACACATGAGGAGGCGCTGCCCAGCCGGACGATGTTGCATCGTGGGAGGAGGGGGAACCAGCGCTGGCGAACACGCCCGGCTGCTGGATCCATCCGCCGCCCGGGTGCCCCCCTTGCACTGCACCGGCGCAGCACCCGATGGGGGCTGCCATCGCCTGCCCTTGCGGAGCGAGGGGAACGGCGCAGAGGAGGAGGAGGGAGGACGAAGAGGGCGGCGCCCGCCGCCACATCGACGCCGAGGGCCGGCCACCGGTGACCACCGCGCTGGCGGGACTATGGCCGCCGCCGCCCCGCCTCTCGCGTCGGGAGGACCGGGAGATAGCGCTCACGTAGAGAAGAGGAAGGGAGGAGAACCTTCGTGAAAAAGAAGATGAAGCCGAGCATATATTTGTCTAGGTGGATTCTAAGAAGTTGAGGCCAGCTTCTGGTAGAATCGGGTGATTTAGAGAGGGGGAGCCGGTCCCAAGAATCGATTCTGGCTAGATTTCAGTGGAAGTTGAAGCGGCAGCACGCAATCGTGGTCGCCGACACGGGATCGGATGACGGCTCTAGGGAATTTCGTGGCAACGTGGATAGGTGTTCGCGGAGAAGCCATTGCGAGGGTCTTTTCGGTAGATTAATTATAGTAAACCATAACTTGTAGTTATAATTACACATAATAAATTTTCTTATATTATTCCTAACTTTTTCTTAGACTAGCATACTCTGTTGACTATCTTATCACTATGATGCTTGATCAATGTGCTTATTATTATCATCATCATCATCATCATCATCATCATCATCATTATGATGATGATGATGATGATGATTATTATTATTATTATTATTATTATTATTGTTATTGTTATTGTTATTGTTATTGTTATTGTTATTGTTATTGTTATTGTTATTGTTATTGTTGTTGTTGTTGTTGTTTGTTGTTGTTATTATTGTTGTTGTTGTTCTTATTGTTATTGTTGTTCTTATTGTTATTCTTATTGTTATTGTTATTGTTATCATCATTATTATTATTATTATTATTATTATTTCTAATGATTTCCATGAGTTTTGGTGCACACTCAGTTTTGTAGGAGAACTCCGAAAAACAATGAAAAAGAGAGCCAAAAAGAGAGAAAATAGAGAAACGAAAAGAAAATGACTGAACCAAGGCGATTAGTACACCTTCCAAGGGTGTAAATGAGATGAGAAGACAGCTTCGCCAAAGACGGGACCCACATGTCGGAGGTGGGGGGCACCACCCCCCACCCCCCCCCCGCCGCGCGGCACCCTCCCGTGGCGCCACGTGTCCAAATTCTAGAACCTTCCTACAACCGACCTTTGGAGTTGATCTAGTCCGTCCAATCAAGTCGGTTTGATCCAAGGGCTGAGATTCATCCTATGGGCTATAAAAGAAGGGGTAGGGCTACCCCCTGAAACCCTAATTCAGTATTTAGTTTTCATTAGACAGAATTCCTTCTCTCTGAGAAGTCTAGGGTTAGAGAAGTCAAGATCCTATGATTAGAGCATAGCCACTTCTAGATTAGCTACTAAGGATCTTGATTAGCAATCGAGTTTATTAGAAATAGAGAGATTAGTGAGGAGTGCTTCAGAGGAGTCCGGCCCGTCGGATCTTCTCTCTTGTATTCTGAGGGATCATTCTCTTCGCAAGAGGAGGAGTGTATTCAGAGATTATCTGGTTTTCGACTTCATAATTAAAGCAAGTTTTGGTTTATTCTATTCTTCAAGTTTGCAACTCTTTTAGAATAATTTGATCTTGGTTGCTCTTGATTAGAGGGATAGTTTCTAGTGTATGTGCGGTGCTTAGACTAGAGTTATCTGTGAATGCCCCTTTTTGGCTTGGAATCAGCGGTAGCATCATAAAGGTGACTTTTATAGCTTTATTGAATCCCCTGTAGCCCACTTTCCGCCAAGAAGTGAACGGTAGCCTTTGTTTATTCTTAGTAGAGTGATTTTGCTTTACTTTATTAAGAATTAGCGTCCACGATAGAATAAATAAACTGGGTTTATCGAGATTAGAACAAGAAGTCAGTGTTATCTCCTAATTCTAGCTAGTTTCTTAAGTACTTTTGATTGTGAAGTGGATTGGGTAAAGTCTAGTTATATTCACCTACTGTTGCTTTGGGTTCGATATTTTAAACCGGGAGTTTATCTTTTGGTGAAGTGCTACAACGGTATTTCTATTTGTGCGCTTGCGGATATTTTTATCTTTATTGTGTGCATATAATTTATACCAACACACGCTTCTCGATACCTAGGTAAAAATTACCGAGTCATTGATGGGAGTTTGCACCTCTATGGACCTTTACCTTTCGCATTTATATTTGATAACTTAGTTGTGTGCTTCATTATTCCTAGATTAGTTGATAGGCTAGTTGATAGGATTGAAACCTAGGTTGTATAATTCTTTTTGCGGTAGAGATAGCAAATGCACCTAGCAAAACCGTAGTTGCATATATAGATAGTTTACTTTCTTGCAATAGATTTTGGCTAGGTGGAGTTAGAGGCCATAGTTAGGAGTAGAATTTTAAGTTGCCTAATTAACTCACCCACCCTCTTAGGCGTCATGATTCCTTTCAGGTGGATGGGTAGAACCCTCCGAGGTGGCAAGGGAGGCCTATGATAGCGTCTTCGGCGAGGACCGCAAAATCCTCACAAAAAGAGGTGCTGCTAGAGCTCTTCCGGGATTCTCCATGTGAGGGGTCGAGGGGTCGAGGCACCACTGGAGTCACCGCGTCGATTGACAATGACGACTAGGTTGTATAACTTGTGAGTAATAGTATTTGATCTTCTTTTGCTAGGGAGAGCAAAAAATAATTGTATAATTGTATTCTCCTTTAGTGCGTCATTCATGACGTGTCGTAAGTTTTAACATTTCTTGTCTTAATACAAAAGATGTGCAAACCGCCTTTTGCGTATTTGAGAAAAAAAATAAGTAGAGAGGGAATGCTGTAGTATATATAATGAGTTAGTAAAATTTGGAGTGTGTTACAGAGTATATGTTAGATATGTCTTCAATATAATAGCCAAATTTACTAGCTATTATGATGTGCAAAAAGTAGAGGGCCCATTAATTAGTTTGGGCTATGTATCTTTTCCTATCTACGTATCCCTATAACTCCTAGAATGGAGGGAGGGGATAACAGCCGTAAAAAAGGGCTCGGAAGTGTTGGTTGCACCCAGATTCCTTCTCCTAGCTATGGGTAGCTTGCTGTCTTGACTAACAGAGCAGATACCTGAAGCATGCATCCATTATTGACAGCTTGCAAACTAGTGTATAGCAAGTTTAAAACTGAGGCCGGGGCCTGGAGCCTGGAGCCTGCAGGCACAAGTTTTCATGGCAAGTACGTTTCACCAGACACACGAGATTACCAGGGGCAGCAAGCAACCAACAAGTGCCACAAGCAAGCTGAGACCAGAGCCACCATAACCCCTTTCTGTGGTCGAGGTGGCCGGTACGGTAACAATCTCAGAGCACTTGAGGTCAGTTGCATGCAGTAAACTCCAGGCAAACCTCCCTTAATCATTTGGACAGAGATAGCCCGCATGTACTGGCAGTGGCTTCACCCGGCTCTCACTCAAAGCGCGCGTGAATGGCGGGGGCAACCCTGAGTCCTAGATAGCTAGCTTTGGCCGATCGATGGAGTGCTGGCTATGCAAGCCAACACTGAGCCGGGCGAGCGCGCGCCCCGCGTCCGCACGAGCTAGCCCCCGCCCCTGCCGGACTCAAGACTCGTCATCGGGAACTTCGCCGCGGGTTGTCACGGTGACGGCGGAGCAGTAGAGCTCACTCAAGGTGGTCGCACGGGGCAATGTCGTCCATGCACCATGCGTGGACGACGACGACTTTTCCACGAGTCGTGGCTCGATTAGTGGCCCGCCCCTCACATGCAGCGCCCCTAACTCATGCTTAGAGTAATCATGTGCATGCTACTTGCTGATCGTTGATCTCTTTTATTTCCATTGCTAGTAATTTCTGTGATATTTCAGTTCATTGTGATATAATAAAGTGAGCTCTAGGCGTTTTGCTGGCTACCGGACACGCCAAACTGCTCTGTTGGGTCTGTCAGGTTTGATTTCTACCTATATGATGATGTTAGATTTGAGTTGGAATTCAGTAATTCAGAAGGCTCTGCATGCCTATTTCCCGAATTGTAGAATGGAGCTAGTTTCTTTTTTTCTCGATCGGCCATTCACCTGTGTTTCATTAAGAGGGTAGAACGGAGCAAGTACAAATAGAATTCCAATTTGGTGTTTTTGAAGTTAGTTTTTTGATCAATTTGTGAAGCCGAATTCATCAGTACTACTGTAATAGCATAGTTTAGTGGCTGTAGATGGATGTCAACTAATCCTTCAGTTGCAGTTAAGCTCAGTCGTCTGTTAAGGTTTAGTGGAAACTGTGCCCCTTGCCCTCGCTTGCATGTGTGTGCATGGTGCTCGATCCCTAGGGAGACTGGTTGGTTATTAGGTTGTAGTTCCAAGTGTTGGACTGCGTAATCTATTTCGCCTTAGCCATCCTTTGCCTCCTCCAGTGGCAAAATCACAGGTGACAGTACACAGTAGCAAATCTCAATTTCTCCCACTTCACTACACTGTGACGTAATAATCTTCAACTCGATCTCTGGCCTGATTGTTCGCTTTAGAAAAGCTGTAGAAATTTCCTGGCCTGGAGTAGAGAACAAAGTTTCTAATTTCGGCTTGGTTAGACTTTGCATTGAATTTATGGTTTTTCAAGGTTTCTTGTCTCCCATCAATGAAGGTGGAGTAGTTTGGTTTACTTCTGTAATAAGAGGGTGTAACTTGCTTTAGTATCAATGGAATTTTTCCTTATCGCAAAAAAAAAAAAAAATGCCGGCTCCTAATTCCTATTGTGTCTATTTATTATTGAATATATAATACACATCTGGCTATGTGCTTATGGCATAACTGGTTGCTATGTATCCACTATGTATGCACGGATGCATATATGCCACATAGGCACCTATATATGTTTAACAGGTTAAACTAGGTCAGAATCCAAATTCATTTATGATGCGTATTGGATCTTGCTCTATGTGCTTATTTCTTAGCCAGTCCTCAAATCTTGTGCAGGAGCATGTTCATGAAAAAGGATGCCAATCACTCACATTAGTACTGTTATCTAGACCTAGCAATCTCAACCTATTACTCGCTCCATGCATGATTTACATACACAATCGTATATAATACACACCACCACTTCATAGTTCATATTATCTATATATAAACATATATAGAAAATCATCGTCGACTATCAAATAAAGGAAATCAAATTAGTCTTCATTTCTGCCCATGCATACTGTGGATTAATTAAGCATGCAGTTATATTTCGGAAAAAATACACGTATGAAATTGTACTAGAGTAGTACACATATATTACTAGTGGATAGCAGCTCTTCCAAAGCTAGCTATGCGCTTGCTTTGGGAGCAATCAAGCGATCCCTAAACAACGAACCTCGGGATCGTTAACCGCGTAGAAAATTGCAGCTGACCGCTGGACACGATCGCGAGCTCCCCCCCGCGCGCGCTCATGGCCCTGCCTTCCGTCCTACGCGACCAACTTTATCCCCGTCCACCGCCGTGGCGGCCGGCGTCAACTCTCCCCACCACCCTCCTCTCCTGCTGGCCGGGCTGCTGCTGCCTACAGCCTACAGCTAGCTGCCTGTACGTGCTGACGATGCACCTGCGACCGGCAGCCCATGAATCGGAGGTCGGCCGCACCAGCGCGTGTATATATACACGCTACAGGCCTCTCCCGCGTCAAAATTGAAGGCTTGACTTGGGAACTGATTGATTGAGCAATCGCATATGGCGGCCTTCTCATCCAGCAACGGCGTGCCGCCGGGCTTCCGGTTCCACCCCACCGACGAAGAGCTGCTACTCTACTACCTCAAGAAGAAGATCGGATTTGAGAAGTTCGACCTCGAGGTCATCAGGGAGGTCGATCTCAACAAGATCGAGCCCTGGGAGCTGCAAGGTATGTGTATACTTTGCAAAACCAGTACATGCACGCCCCAAGCTAGCTTGCATGCATGTTCATGGCGATCAATTACACAGCTTGTTCTTTAGTTGTTCGTTTGGTTTCTTCCAACACGTACAGTAGTGATACTCAACTCGTCACCGTTTTGCATCGTTGCAGAGAGGTGCCGGATCGGGTCGGCGCCGCAGAACGAGTGGTACTTCTTCAGCCACAAGGACCGCAAGTACCCGACGGGGTCGAGGACGAACCGCGCCACGACGGCCGGCTTCTGGAAGGCCACGGGCCGGGACAAGTGCATCCGCACCAGCTACCGCAAGATCGGCATGCGAAAGACGCTCGTCTTCTACCGCGGCCGCGCCCCTCACGGCCAGAAGACCGACTGGATCATGCACGAGTATCGCCTTGAGGACGCCGACGACGCCCAGGGCGGCACCAGCGTACGTTAATTACCTTCTCCATCACTCTCCGATCGATCCTATACATATACGCATGTTTGCTTGTGAAATTCTTGTGTTAGGGTTTCTGTGTTGATGCATGCATGTCTGATTGTTCGTTCTGCTGTGCAGGAGGACGGATGGGTGGTGTGCCGCGTGTTCAAGAAGAAGTGCTTCTTCAAGATCAGCGGCGGCGAAGGAGCAGCAGCCAGGGCGCGGATGTTGGCGGCCACCTGGCAGTGTCGCCGCCGCTGGGCGGACACCATCACGACCAGGCCAGGGCCGCCCTGGCCTACATGCACCCGCACCCCTACTACCACCACGCCTCTTCCTACTACTCCCAGATGCAGGCCCCGGCGCCGCACGCCGCCGCCGCGTACTCGCACCACGTGCAGGTCCAGGACCTCCTCACCAACCACCGGCCCACGGACGACGGCGCCGTCGCCGGCTACGACTTCTCCGGCCTGCCGGTCGAGCATCACCCCGGCGGCGGCCTGGACGTCGGCAGCAGCGACGGCGTCGCCACGGACGGTGGTGGGCAGCTGGCCGGCGAAGGGAGGGACCAGGCCAACGGTACAGCCGCGGAGCAGTGGCAAGCGATGGATGGTTTCAGCAACGGCGGGAGTGCCGCGGTGCAGCAGATGACTGGCGCCATGAGTTCCGGCGCTCAACGAGGTGGGGAGATGGATTTGTGGGGTTACGGGAGGTAAATACCACGATCGGAAACATGAACGTCAAGTGTGTGCATGTACGTACCGTACCATGCGTACATGATCTAAGTCTCTAAGATGTGGGTGCAAATTGATGCGTGCGCTCCTTGGGAGTTTTTATATATAGCTGCTTGATTTGTTTGGACTAGTTTTGGTGTTTACGATGTGTGTGTATACGTTGTATTATTTGTTGTTGGTTAATTTGTTGGTATACAATAAGAGCCAAGGATACAGAATGGCGTGTAATTGGTGATTAAATTGTACTGTGTGTGGTCGGTCATGCAGAAGAAGCTAATAAGCACAAGGATTATATTCAACTTCATTTGGGGCCTTCCTCTTGACATTCATATACGGGATAGTGGGGTACATATATGAGCGTGTGTTTTAGTTAATTTGGTCTTCAGGAAGCAAGCGGCAGCATTGTTAAGTTTTGGATGTATATGTCACTTCTACTCTGTGTTTTGTGATGAACAATATATGATAGTTCATGTTGTATTGTAATCTTTTCCGGTTGTGGGACTCTTAGAAAATGTTGTATTGTTTTTTTTTTTTTACATCTAAATAGATATGTGTGTAATAGTATCCTTATCTATAGCTACTGTATTGTTTTGAAGCTCAGGTTAATATCTGTAGATGTATTAGGATATATCAACATGTGAAAAAAAACATATACCTTTGGCAATTAGCATGCGCGAACTATGTAAACCATCTATTTAAGAATATATAACAATTGTTTGTCCTATATATACCATACACTTGACTATATCGATCACAACATATAATGCATCTTAGAAAGCCACACATGGCCCACTTCACATCCTTATTATTACCAAATGCAGTGGAGATAGCGAAGGGACGGTGAAAAAAATTGTGTGATAATTGTGGTGTGATGAGGCGAACTTGTAGTTAGTAGAAAACAAAATGAGGACAAAAATGGAAGACATTATTAAGGGTATGGGTTTTGGAGATAATGGAGTGTTGTTGGCAATGAAATGGAAACAAATTCAGTACGTATGGTCCTCACCAAAACACGGTGCAGATGTGCAGATGATGCGTGGACCACACGTGGACCAAAACACCATGCACATGGTTAAAGTGATATGGTGGTCTACATGTCAACCAAACAATCCGCACCATGTGCAGGTAGGGATCATCCTCACCTAAGTTTTCTTTCGATGGAATTGGGAGATAGGGGAGCAAGCCTTCTTCTTTCCTCAATTTAGAAAAGAAACATTAGTGAATCTTTTGTGTCATTCTACATGTTCCCTGTTTCGTCTTGTTCATTTTTTGCCTTCCATATTTCAACTTCTCCACAAACTGCACATGATGGGTGGGGCTCTCACTTCTCACCACCATTTTGTAACGGTACACAACAATAACATCTCTCTCCTTTTTCCTTCATGCTACAGTTGTCGCCTCCCACCACACCAAGCAATTGTTCTCCTTACCATTGTCAACCATAATTCACTAACCCTTAATTGATCCATTAACCATGAGCAACTATAAGCCTGTCTCATCACTCAGTTTTAGGCTAGGCACAAATCCGCGTCGAGGCAGGAGTCCCTAAGGGAAGCTCTAGTGTTTGGTTCAAACAGAACTACAGAAGTGGTACACTTAGTAACAATGTCCAAATTGATTTAACCAAACATCGATAGCTATAGTGTTGAGCTTGATTCGGTCGTCCATGCACTGAGTACAATAAAAGAGGAAGGGATCTCTCCACTTTCTCTTGCATGTCCTTCGCATGCACGTAGTACTTTTTGATTATTTTATCTATTCTTTTCAGATATCATTTGAACCAAGTTTCAGATGTGAACCAAACAATTTGTTCCCTCGGTTCGATATCCACAAAGTGTAAAGTGAATTGTACTATCTTTCTCTCTCTCCACGGTTTTGTGTTTTCCCACACTGGAGCTACTCTAAGAAGCATGTTTAGGCAACAGATGCAATGATGCCATGGAGGTGGAGATGTGGAACACCAGAGCGCTTTTGGAGTCTACCTTAATGTTGGTGCTGGACTTATCCAATGTAGAAAACATACCATAATTCTGCACTTAGGTTATGAACCGTGTACTACTATAACTCTGGTCGTAGCACAACGTTTATATGTCTACAAAAGTCCTATACCCCATTTTTCTACCATGAAAAGATTAGGTTTTGCTTCCAAGAAAATAGTTTTTAGTTGAAAAAAGTTTGAGGCTGCAATATTATGGATCAGCACTTTCATGAACTGAATATTTATATTATTACCACTTTCATAAATTGAATTTGGGATTAGCACTTCCAACTAAGATGCATAGATGTATCCTTAGTCTCGGTGCCATGTATAAAATTTAATTATGCATTTTATTTACCAATTACATCTGTAGAAGCCGTATGTTCCATTTTTTCTCCATGAATATATCTTGTTTGCTCTCCATGGAAACAACTCTTCTTCTCTATAAATATTTGGAGACTACGAGCTGGATCCACCGCTTGCTACTATGTAACCTAGCCAAGTGAGGACACACAGTGAAACTGCCTGTTAGGATGTCTCGGGACTTGTATAAGCATGGATTTCCTTCCTAGCAAGAAAGAGCCAAAATGGCTCACTTGGATACGAAACGTTTGGTGAGGTGAGGTGAGGTGAGGTGAGGTGAGGTGAGGTGAGGTGAGGTGAGGCTGGAAAAGGAGCCCTTGAATTTGAACCTTGATGAACTAAACTTGGGATTATTATTTTTTATACTAGTACATGAAAACATATCATTGCTGTTACTAGTAACATAGTCTATTAGTATCTTTACTGTAGATGGCTTTTGTAATCGATTGAGGTTAGACTTCATTCAAAGACCTAAGGAAGACCACCATCAATCCATCATTACTATAAAATGTCGCATCTAATACTCAATGACTAATAAATGCATATTATATTTCTTTAGGAGACATCATTAGCAATGTCAGTAGACCCAATAACCATTCGGTGTGGCAGCCGCTCGTGTGGATCATTATGCACAACCGTTTGACCATCCAAGGAAGAACTACTTGAGAAGCGGTGTGAAGCTCGTCAATAAAATAAGGTTGTAGCCACTCTTCGAATGTCAACCACCTTAATCAAAGGCGGTGATCTCTTCCACCACTAAGAAAAAATCTATGTAATATGAAATCATTTACAGTTGTCAAGAAATTAATTTTGTTTAAACGGGACATTATTTAGGTGGCATCACACAACCTCTAGATATATTCATCGGCCTGCTAATGGGGCGGGGCCAAACGGGGTTTTTGGGGCGGGTTCTAATATGGAGTGTGTACAACGGGTTGAAACGGGTTTTGTCTATATTACGGGGCGGGGTTGGGGCGGGTTGGGACTTGGGACGTCTCCCCGTGGATCGCTCTTGGTTGGGGAAGGAGAAGAAGGCCGTTGCCAACCCGGCTCCATCGGGCGGGGCGGGGGGTGGGGCGGGTTGAGGAGATCATTTTACGGGGCGGGCGGGTTGAGCAAATTGTTTTATGGGGCGGGCGGGGCGGGTGAACCGACTCCTCATTTGCGTGGTGGGGCAGGTTCGGGGAGGGTTTGCCCCCACCGCCAGTGGATATATTCATGATTTAGGAATAGGAAAGTCTCATCGACAGTTGTTAAATCCTAAGTTTCTCTATTCCAAGCACATGATGTTATAATTTTTTTCGATTCATGTGAGAAAAAAAATCTCATTATGGAATGATATGGTACGATATTTAGAGATAACTAACTTTTTGAGATTTCATATTTGTACATATGTAGCTTTTGCGGTTCTAACTTTCTAGTAACATAATGTGGCATGTTATTCCCTTCTAGCTAGAAACATACTCCCTCTGTCCTAGAGGGACTGTGAAATCTCATGTTTAGTTTTGAAAATTGGTGACACCTTGTTACGTTAATCCTTTGCTCTAAGTGTGCTTGAGAGATAGGATTGCATGGATGATGCAGAGCAACATATGATCATGGACATGGACGTTGATGTTGGACATGGTGGATCATCGAGCTCACGTGTCGGAATGGAAAGGACCCGAAGATCAAGGCAAAGGTATAACTTGATAGGGTTTGTTTTCGGTGATCAAGACACTACAGAGAGTGTGATCACATTTTGTATAGATAGCCGACTATCAAGAGGGAATGCCACGGCTAATTCGATGTTGAAGTGCCTCTAGGTTCATATTGACTTGCATATGCATTTAGAATCTAGTGCACTAACTTCGCTCTTGTCGATTCGTTTGCGAAATGCTAACACTTGAGCTATCGAGATGATCTTAGACGTGTTGGCAACCTGTGACAAGAGGCGAGACTTAGAAAGAATCAAAGACGTCGACGCGGCGGTGAAGTGGGCTTCAATTGGCGCGTCGGACGTTGGCTCTAGCGTGAAGTGGGCTTCAATTGACAACCGCATTTGAGCGAACCGGCCGGACGCCGGATCGCTAAAAATCGGCGTTTGGCGCATGTTGGGATTTCGATTTGAACCACAACGACGTTGTGCGGCTCTAGCGTCCGGCCCCCCCCACTCCATCTCTTTGGGGGCCTGTGGTGGAAAAAGACGCCATCTCTCTAGCCTAACTTTGATTCTTAGGTGAGATTGAATGAAGTGCATTTGCTTGTTGCTTGCATCTAGAGGCACTTCATCCTTGGAGGAGCTGCATTTCTCGGAATTTGCTTGGTTCCCTAGCGGCTTGGAGTTTGAGGCGGTGTTGAGCTCGATTGGAGCTTGTTCGAGGCCACACCGATGGACTTGTGAGGGGTTGATCCTACCCCGCGGGAGGTTCCGAAAGGAGTCACTAATGGATTGCTCGTGGCTTGTGGATCCCTTCTTGTGAGTGTTTCATTGAGCTCCCACCGTGGGATTTGGCACCGCCATTAAACTTGTGGAACATCAAGTGGGTGTATCGCCACAACGAGGAGTAGCGTGTCGGCAAACATGCGAACCTCGGTAAAAATCATCATGTCAATTGTCTTGTGCTCGTTGGAGATTTCATATTGATCACGGTGATTGGCTTCCACCTCTACTCGCGTCGGTATATAAATCTCTTCTACTCTAGCATTTACACTTGCTTACATTGTCTAGCTTGGTAGTTGGTTGATCTTGCTAGTCCTAATACTAGGTATGCATTTGATTGCATAGCGAACCGGCCACTTTATTACGCTTTACGGTTTGCTCAGGATCGTTATTTTTGGCGGGCGTGGGTGTAGGGTCTGGGTTTGGCGCATGTTGGGATTTCGATTTGAACCACAACGGTCGAACACGTGGCACTTCCTAGTGCGGGAGGACCCATCATTCATCGGCCTATATAAAGACGTGGCTCATTCTATTCATTATCTCTCGTTGTAGAGGTGCGTCCGGATTAGCGTAATTAGGGATAGATTAGCCATGGCTAGAAACCCCCCGTTTTTGCCCCTCCCACTCCATCTCTTTGGGGGCCTCATAAATAGAGGAGTGGCCGGCTCTTTGGAGTCTCTCTTGCACATTTGAACACTCTAACACAGTTGTGAGCCAAAGACACTCCCCTCCACTCATCTCTCTAGCCTAACTTTGATTCTTAGGTGAGATTGAGTTAGATTGAAGTGCATTTGCTTGTTGCTTGCATCTAGAGGCACTTCATCCTTGGAGGAGCTGCGAGATTTCATTTCTCTTGGGAATTTGCTTGGTTCCCTAGCGGCTTGGAGTTTGAGGCAGTGTTGAGCTCGATTGGAGCTTGTTCGAGGCCACACCGATGGACTTGTGAGGGGTTGATCCTACCCCGCGGGAGGTTCACGAAAGGAGTCACTAATGGATTGCTCGTGGCTTGTGGATCCCTTCTTGTGAGTGTTTCATTGAGCTCCCACCGTGGGATTTGGCACCGGCCATTAAACTTGTGGAACATCAAGTGGGTGTATCGCCACAACGAGGAGTAGCGTGTCGGCAAACATGCGAACCTCGGTAAAAATCATCATGTCAATTGTCTTGTGCTCGTTGGAGATTTCATATTGATCACGGTGATTGGCTTCCACCTCTACTCGTCCACGTCGGTATATAAATCTCTTCTACTCTAGCATTTACACTTGCTTACATTGTCTAGCTTGAGTAGTTGTAGTTGATCTTGCTAGTGTTCTAGCTCAATTTGTTTAGTGCTCTCACTTAGGATCAACTTAGAGGTACAATTTTGTGACTAGAGATCATAGCCTTCACATAGAGTTGATTGCATAGGGGGCTTGCATAGATAAACTCGTAGCACCACTTTATTACGCTTTACCATTTTAAATACTAACTGGTTTGCTCAAGTGTTGTTTGTACAATTTTAATAGGCCATTGTTGACACCTGTTATAGCATAATATTAATAGTCAACTAAATATGAAATAAGGGCATAAAATGAATATCAACATAGACTAGGGGTCTAACTAACATAATTCCACGAGCTTTGGTGATTTATATCTTTTCGAGACTTAACAGGATAAATGCAGAGAAGAATGGAGAAAGTTCCGTAATATATCTCACATACGATTACAAGACTTAACTGTGAAGTAACTTCGACCCAAAATGTGGACTAAAACACTCTAGAAGGTACCAAAAGACACCTAGAAGAAAGATGACATGGTTTGGCCACCATTAGGGGGTGGGATGATCTTGGTGGTCGGTTAAAATCTCATCATAAAATTAATTTTTAAAGATAAAAACCAGGAGTCGGCCGCCAAAGCTACAAGAGCAAATAATCAATCAAAGTTTAAGTACTTTTATCTTCCTAGGTCGGTTTGTAACCGACCTTGAGGTTGTATCTACACCGTTATTGAAGGTCGGTTTGATCCAATGGTCATCATTCATCGCCAAGGCCTATATAAGAAGACCCCGACCCCATGGCTAAACCCTAATTCATTCTATCTCATTCTATTCATTATCTCTCACTTATAGAGGTGTCCTAAAGTAAGGATAACCTCTCTCTAGGATTAGTGAATTAGAAGTAGATTAGAAGAAGATTAGTCATGTAATTAGGGATAGATTAGCCATGTAATTAGAACTAGATTAGATCTAACTTAGATCTAATCAAGAGTAAAGGAGAGAGGAGCTATGCTCTGATCGCTCGAGATGTCTTCTTGAGTATGGTATGTCTTTGTATCTTCTCTACAAGACTTATGATTCATATATTTATCTTCTTTATTTACTTCCATTACTTTCATATATTTGATTAAGTATAGTTGTTATGCTATTGTATGGGATCTCCGCTCGTATTGAGGACTCTAGTTATTTCGGGTAGCTAGAGTAGTAATCGATAGTGTAGACTTGGTGTCTAGGCTATAGGTTACCTGAGATTGCGCCCAATCCCACGGTTAGTTGTCGTAGCCCCTGTGGGTGACAAATCTGTTAGGCCTTTGTATTCCACCATGTTCGGATTGGTGTTTCGTAGAGCTTTTGGCGCCTTCTCCCGACTACCTTCTTCCCATTTTAGTACTAATAGTTTCTTTTTCTCGAGAGTTGGGACGGATTCTGTACGCTCCAAAGTGCATTAGTATGATTGCTATCATAGAATCTAAGTAATAAAGAAGAACATAGGAACCTTGATTTCTCCCTTTGACCTCTTGATTAGTTTAGTTCTCTTTTGTAATCTTAGGTATACTATTATTTTATGCTTTGTTATTTACTTACCCTTTATCATTTACCCCCTCACTATAGTCTAGTGGTTTGCTAAGTTAGTAGATGCATGATTGTGACTTATTAGATTATTTAGCCAAAGCTTCCCTGTGGATACGATACTCTAGAATACTCATCCTAGGGAAAAGCTACAATGGTAGGTGTTCTCGTAAATAAACTTGCGTAATCCTTCATATTCTTTTAGCACTTAACAAATGCCAACAAGTTTTTTTCTCTCATGTTACCGTTGCTCGGGGAAGCAATTGGCCTAAAGATTCTAATGATGATCATGATGTGTGCTAATTTATTATATCACTAGCTTTAGTTGGATTACCTTTGTTCTGTTGAGTTGTGGAATAGACAGGACAAAAGATGTCGTTGCGACCTTCCGACAAGATTCCACAAGAAAAGAAAAGAAGAAAGATTGAAGAACCCATGTGCGTGATCATTCAAGATTCATCACTATTGGAACCCTACTATCTCAAGGTATGCATTTATATATATATATATATTATTCTAACCATGTATAGATTGAAGAAGAAGTCGCCGTCACAAGAATTGAATGAACACATCTCAAGTGACGTACATAGAAGTTGCACATCGTGGTAAGTATGATCAATAAAGGTGAGAAAGTCTTGCTCATGGACTATAAATTGATTGAGTAGTTATCATTTAATTTCTTGCATTGCATTACATGTTTACTTGATCAATTCATGCATTCACTCCGCTTAGTTTATGTTTTCTCATAATAGATCCATTGCATGTTTAGTTCTTTGCATACATCCATACAGTTTGCATCTAAAAAAAAACTCTCACCATGATCATGCTCTTTCATCTCTATTTGATAAATCTCTATAGTGCTTTCATGCTACCTTTGCTTACTATAGCATGCTTTGGTTTGGGAATGCTTCTATTTGCAAATAGGGTATTTCCAAAGGTTTTTAAATTAAGCGTGGTGCTTAGGTTAAATAACCTTCCTTAATTGAATTAGACATGGAGTCTAGTTTGGTTATTGAACTAAGAATTGCTTGCGTAGACATTGGATATTTTGTTGGACTAACCCATGCAGAAAATTCTCAAAATCAATTGGGGTAAGTCAAGAGATGAACTCATATCGAGAGATGAAGCAAGGCATATGATGAACTCCAACCTTGTGCAAAAGACACGGCTCAATCATCATTGATGGAAGAATTGTAAGTATCAAATATTATTCACTTTGTCTTTTCCTACAAGTTACCTTTGCCTTGATCCACATGCTAGAGTGCAGTCATATAAATAAAGTTTGCTATAAGACATCGGGAATAAAATGCGTACTAAGAGTAATTAAAGAACCACCTTTTCTATTAGCATAGATAAGATCTTATGAACTTTGGACAACAACCCCTGCTTCAACCATGTTGTATATTCCCTCGGGTATGTGTCCACTAATATTTTGCAGAAAAAAGAGTCTATGCTATGTCTATTCGATGAAGAAGAGTGTCATACAACACGATCACGAAAAGTAATCACTCTAAAGAAGTGGATGGACAAAGCAGTGGGCCACAAGAATATCAAAGACAGGTAAGTGAATATAAATCACATATTTGTATACAACTTTTGTCTTATGTTCTAAAAAAAAAAAAAAAAAATAATAATAATAATAATATATATCTGAGCACATGAAGGCTCATGGTAAAAGAAACATGTTCCTAGGACAAGTTCCCTTCGGGTATTCTTAGTCACTAACCTTGTAGGGACAAAGGATGAACAACGTCTAAGGACATGGTGATTGCAACACACGATTAGAGATGGTTCAGCATTCACACTTAAAGTGTCAAGTGACAGGAAGGCTCGAGTATGGGGAGGAAGGTCGACTCCTCTAAAGATCATCTGACATACTCCTCTACTCAAGCTCCCGTCACTCTGACATGCTGGTTTGCAATCCCTCTACTCACTATTACTTTGTCTCTCTAAGTTTGTTTGGTTAACAAATGTCATTCATCAAAAATCAAACTTAAGGTATAATAAAATCTTCCACTAGAGAAAAAGTAATAGTGAGCACTTGCTAAATTAAAATATCCAATCAAAACTTTTTGTATCTTAGAAGATACCTTTAGCTCCATGACAGTTCTACCCTTGTTTACAATTACTTGTATTCCTTCGGATATCTGTTGTCAACTAATATTACAGGAATAAAATCATGAGAGGAGCAAAAAAGGTCTAAGTACAATTTAAAGACAAGAAAGAAAGGATGATGCAATAAAGGAGACAAGTGAAGAACAGGATACACAAGAGGCCAAATAAGGAAAGCTTCAAGCAGATGGAAAGATCCACCATGAGGTGTTACGGTGTCGGCATGCTCTAACAATTAAGGTAACATTTTGAGGTAAGTTGTCAAATAAGCTTTCCCTTAACTATGGCGTGTTTATAAACAAATAGCCAAACATGTTGGAGTAACAATCTTGCTTGATTTAGCTTATTAGCTCAACATGTTTTGTTTGTTTAGTTGTTCCTATCACCACTCTCTTGGTCTCATAGTTCTAATCATGTAAACCAAAATATTGCTTACCTTGCTTTGAAAAAACATAATCAATATCATCCCTTTCATACTTCATGTTTAGATTAGTGTCACACCCCAAAATTTCCATCTTAGGTTGTTGCATGACATGATGTTTTTTTTTTTTTTGTTGCTTCACTTGGTGGTATGAGTGAGTGAAATTTTTAAAAGGCGTTTATAGTAAGTCGATTATCTCGTGGCCTTTCTCCTGTCTTTTTCCATAATCAAATCCTCGCTTCATCGCTAATCCTTCTAGTGGAGTTTTTCATAACCTTATTATTCCTATCTAAATCATTCCTTTGAGTTCATCATTCATATATATATCTCTAAAATCTTCCCGAGAATTATTCGGGCTTTTTCTGAAGTTCTTCGCGCTTATCGGTGAGCCTTTTCTTTTTTTTCTACATCCTCTCAAATATCTTTTCATGAGATCCAAATACTTTATTTTGGTTCATCATTATTCTTAGTGTCTCCAAGAATTTTCCCTGAATTTTCAGAACCTTCGGAGTATTTTTCGTGGCTTAAATATGAATTCTAGACTTTTCTGGAATTAAATATATCCCGAAATTAAGAAAATCCGAAAAGTCTCCGAACCCAACATATAAATACATGCCGGTCTTCGCCTCGTCGCGCTGATTCCAGATCTGAAAACCTCATCCTGAGCCGCCTTTCCTAGCGCTCTGTATCCCTCGCCGAAGTTCTAAAAACCTAGGGTTCCGGCGACAACTCCGGCGAGCTTTTCCGGCCAAACCATGGCGTTCAAGTGAATTCCGTTCCCATCAAAAGGTAGCCCTCGTCGTCCTCTTCGTCGTGGTATACCTATTTGTCCCGATCCATCACCGTTGACCGTTCCCCATCTCTTTCTTTTTTGTTTTCCGGCGATTTTTCTCCATGACAGGTTGCTGTTCATCTTGTCCGGCCATGTTCGCGCCTCCCCTTGGCCCCAGGCGCGGAGCCGAGCCTCTCACCACGCCGCGACGCCGGCCAGAGGCCCTGCCGACCCCCTTCCGCGCCCCCTGGCGCGCCACGGTTCGTGCACAGCTGGTGGCCGCCGCCGGCTGTACAGGCCCGTGTGTGGTTCCCTGTTGCCGGCGCCTTGGTGCATCCGGGCGAGCCCACCTCGGCCGAGCGCGTCCTGGCGCCGCCGCGCCGCCCTGCTGACCAGGCCAGGGCTGAGCTCCCTCCCTGCCCTCGCGTATAGCAGCAGCAACCATGGTGTTCGTGAGAAGAACACGAACGGCATCAGCTATTCAGCCCAAGGTACAAGATGCTCGTAATTACAGTTTTGCCATCCAGTCAATAATCTCGGTCGTTTCTTCGTCTTTAGTCCAAATCAATTCTTGCGTTAGTTTCGTAGCGTCGCGCTCTTCGCAGTAGTGTTAAATTTCTTCATGCCATATGCCAATGATTTTGTTAAGTCAAATAATTATTTGATTAATGCTTGATGTAATCGGATTTATAATTAAAATTAATGTAGGTTTTATACTCGATGATTTTGGAATAAAATATCAATGTGATTAATTGATAATATAAATGTGTTTATAAATAATAATTTGTTTAGTTTAAACACATTGCATATGTCATATATCATTTAGTTGCATTCACACGTTTTATTATTTTTGCAAAGACAAATCTAACTCGATTAATTTATATGACATTGTTCATAAATAAAAATATGTTTAGGTACAACTATGTTTTCAATTCAAATATGATGTGACCAATCTGAATTAATCCTATTCACATGGTTTTCTCAATTAAAATAAATAAAAGCACGTAGACTTTTATTCCTTCCATAATATAAAATCGTCGATAGTCGTTTCTTTTTATCGATAGCTCCGTTATTGTTGTTCTTGCGTTCTCTTGTCCGTAGCAACGAGTTTTCCTATAGCTTGTTGTTTTAAAGATTTTACTATGATTGGTGTATTGTTCTTAGTTTATTCTATTTGCTTGCTTGTATGCGTGGTGTTTGCTACGAGTAGAACAAGAATCACTTGTGGGCGCTTTGGAGCTTGGAAGATGATGACAAGAAGGAAAGTATGAGAAAGTTGGAGCAACTATAAAAGGCAAGTATAGTTTTGAGATATGTTAATTTTAAATCATGATCATATGACTTGATTAATGTTAATGCATTAAACGTTAAATGTGAATTGATTAGCAACATATGGACTTGTCTATACTAGAGTCTCAGAAAACAAGACAACCGTGAGGGGCTAATGGGCTCGGTTTTAGTTCAAGATGAGGACCTTGTTTAACTTGTTAGTGGTTACCGAAAAGGCGTTAGGGGAAAACAGGATGTGGATCCCCGTGGAGGGTTGTATCATACGGGATCGCCGCACTGTGGACCGGCCGCGGTGTGTCGCACGGAGTGACGGAAGATACCTAGCGGCCCTAACATGTTAGATGAACCTTTGAAAGACTTCATAGTGAAACCTGCTGACCGTCCTACAAGAGGGTCAAGAGGTCGACGGGCCTCACACGTAGGGCAATTCACGGCTCACAGTGAAAGTGTACACCTCTGCTTGCAGAGTAAAATCGTATATCGGCCGTGCTCACGGTCATGAGCGCCCTTGGAACCTTTACATTAAAGATGATAACCTATGTTTGTTTAACATCTCATAATTTATCATTTATGCTTTACATTATTATGTTATAATGATCATGGTATATGGGTAAGATATTGCCTTGCTATATTTGCTGAGTTCGACATGGACTCACTCTTGCAATTTCCCCCACCCCAGTCTGTTGGCAAAAGAAACATGGAGAATGGATGAAGATATTAGTTCTTGGCATACGGAGCCCCCAGTCAACTGTCCCTGAAGAGATTGGAGCCCAAGAAGTTTAGCAACCGTTCCGCGTTACTCTGATAAGTTGTGAGTGCTTGTTTAGTTATATTTATGCTTTAAAGCATTGTTTTCTGATATTTTTATAATCTGTGCTGTATGTGTGGACTTCCTGGGCACACATATGGTGAGTCTGGTTTTCTTTGGAAAACCAGGCGTGACAATTAGAAAACCCTTCCAAGAGTCAACGAGCTTGTTTCAATCTGTTGAAAGTTTTAACCACAAATAATCATGCTCAATCTTCTGATTTTGTCACCCAAGTTAGGTTTAAGAAAAGCGTATAATAAATCAACTCTTGTTTGATGTGCCTATGGTTAGAGAAGAATGAATGAAGTTTTGGTTTTGTTGGTGTTTTCCCACCAACAGAGCCCATGCACTTGATCTCTACCATGACTTTGCAAGCAGGACACACTTTGAGCAAAAAGGTGGAGAAGCCTATCATGCACACTAAACAAGACGCTGCCTACATCAATGCTTCATTCCAACTCATAAGACTAGCAAAGAACCTAGGTGACGTCATCCTTCACCATCTCAAGAAGCACGACCGTCAAGATCGAGATAATACACTCAAGAAAATAACAAGGTAAGAAGTCTCGTTTAGAGGACTTAAAACACCGAACCCTCGCCGAAAAAGGTAAGATCGGTAGTTAACCATATTTACTTTATTGCATTGCATAATTGTTTTCCTTTAGCATATTTACATTATAGCACAAGCCTTGCATTAGAAAAAAAAAATAAATATTTGTTTGTTGCATATACTTTGAAAAACTCTAAGCCCTATGTGAGTAATTTTGTGGTGTGTAACAACCCACAAGGATATTTATTGTGGTGGCATAAAAATAAAATAAATATGCATGTATCATCATTCTTTATTTTGCATAGAAAATCCAAAAATATTAATACTGCTAGACTATTGTCTTAATGGAATTATCATAGTCCTTAGCAACAAGAAGCTACGTGGCTAACCCCTAACGCTTAATCAAGTTCCACTAGCTTTGTTTTCTATTTGAGTTCAGCAGGATCCCAAGGAAGAGAGACATGACACACATGGTGTCTAGCGTTAAAGAAGATCAATCAGCCACCATCACTATCTACCTCTACTTCCAACCATCAAGAACATTGAAGACTATGTCAACATCCAGCTTGGGGGAGGGTAACCCCCATGTATCCAGATAAGTATCTCTCTGTCTTATATATATTAGCTAGATTTGTTTGTTTTATTAGAAAGATATAAAAAAATAAATAACCAAGGAAACTAAATAAATAGAGTCTATCTAGTCTTTATTAAAAAGTCTTTATTAGAGTGTGTGAAAGGTCCTAATGGCTAGGGGGGGTGAATAGCCTATTAAAAAATCTTGCAACAACACTAAGCACCCGGGGTAGACAACAAGATGGCGTAGCAAATAAGCAATGCTTCAACTAGCTAAGCAAGCCACAAGTCAATTTCTATTGTCTCTAATCCACACAAGGTCTAGGTCGCTAGTTTACTCCTAGATGAGCAAGCAAGACTAACAAATTTATCACTAGCTAGGAGCTAAACTACACTAAACAAGCTAACACAAGCTACCAACTAAGCACCCTAACAAGATATGCTACTAAGTAATGCAAAGAGGTGTTAGAATACAATACCACCGGTGTAGTGTCGAGGTTGTAGCCAATCACCGTGATCACCAAGAAATCTCCAACGAGCAAGAACAAGTGACACGATGATTTTTCACCGAGGTTCACGTGCTTGCCGGCACGCTAAGTCCCCGTTGTGGCGACACACTCACTTGACGTATGCTAAGCTTAATGGCCGGTGCCAAATCCCCTATGGGAGCTCAAGCAAACGATCACAAGAGAGGGTCCAACAAGCCACGAGCAATCCACTAGTGCTCCTTTCGCGAATCTCCCGCGGGGTAAGGAACGACCCCTCACAATCACCACCGGTGTGGCCTCAAACAAGCTCTACTTGAGCTCAACACCGCCTCTTGCTCCAAGCCGCTAGGGAACCGACCAAATTCCCAAGAAAACAAGAATCCCGCGGCTTCTCCAAGGATGAAGTGCCTCTAGATGCAACCGATGCAAGCAATGCACTTCTATCACTCTCAATCTCACCAAGAATACGAATTATGGATGGAGAGATGAGTGGAGAGGAGTCTCACAAGCTCACTAGCAAGTTAGAGTGTTCAAATGTGCAAGAGAGAACTCCAAGAACCGGCCATCCAAGTATATATAGAGCTCCCCCTCGAAATAGAGCCGTTGCTCTAAAAATTGCTCTCTGGCGACTTGACGGACGCCGATCGACCGGAACCACCGGCGGTCCGGTCGAGGGTCCGGGCGGTGCTCCCGTCACAACAGACAAGCTCTCGGGCCCACTTCGGTGGCACCCTCCGCGGTCCGGTCGGGGGTTCCGGCCGACACCGGAAGCGTCCGTTCCAGCTTCCGGCCGGCGTCCGGCCAAAACGCGGTACGCGAGCTCTACGCTAGACGCGACCGACCGGAGCCACCGGCCGGTGCGTCCGGCCGAGGCCGAAGCGCGTCCGGCCACCCCTAGACAGCTGATTCTTCATCTTTTTCTTTGCTCTTTGCTTCAAACTTGCTTCGCCTCTTGCCATAGGTTGCCAACACGTCCAAGATGACCACGTTATCACCAATGTTAGCACGACGAAAAGTTAGGCAAGATCGAAGTTAGTGCTCTCATGTCCTAAATGCAACATGCAAGTCAATTGGACCTAGAAGCACTTCACCAAAGGATTGTCGCGGCATTCCCTCTTGATAGTCGGCTATCTATCCTATAATGTGATCACACGCTCTATCGTGTCTTGATCACTAAAAGGAAAACCCTATCAAGATACCTTTGCCTTGATCTCCCGGGTTCCTCTCAAGCCAATCACCGAGCTTGACGATCCATCATGTCCATCATCATCGACCATGTTCATGATCATCATGCTCCTTGTCATCAACCTAATCCTTTCTTAAGTCACACACTTAGAGCAAAGGATTAGTCCACAAGTGTGTCATCAATTTTCAAAACCAAACATGAGATTTCAGTGTGGTAATAAAATAAACTCTGAAGATAATCTCTAGCCTTGGAGATGATGAATAGTTGCCCTGTCGTAATTCCTTTCAAGTACCTACCTTTCAAGCTTAATTTCTCTTGAGCTTTTAAATGCATCTTCTTTGACTTGAGATTTGCTCTGAACTTGAAACCTGTGGGTAGCAAATGCTTGCTCTAAAGTCTAGGTAATTGACAGATATGATATATGAGAGTCTGAGCCACTATTTATTTTACTCCTAGTGATACTAGATTTCTGTAGATTTATCTTTTAAAAATTAAAGTGCACATGATAAGTTCCTGTGTGACACGAGCGTTGAACCTCCTACCACAGCCATATATACATGCTCCCTAGATTAGGAAAACCCTTTGAGATATATATAGGCTGCTTGCTTTGCATTGAGTTTGTTTAATCTTTATCGACCCTTAGAAACTTGTCATGCTGATCATGTACACTCCACTCTACCTCACTACATTCCACTCCACTCGACTCCATTCACTTATATGCTATTTCCATCCCGAAGTACGCATCCACCATATATACACCCATCATATACATATCACTATTCACTTCACTCTAGCCACCAAAAATATTCTACTCTTATCTTGGGAGAGAGCAACCAAAAATATTCCCCACACATGTCCACTTAGCCAACATCTCATAAAGCTCCTTTATCCCTGTTTCTATCCCTCTACAAGTTTATAGCAAAAAGAGGCTTGGGTTGTATAGTGGAAAAAAAAAAGAAAAAGAAAGGGGAGATGAAAAATGGACAAGTGTCCTACGGGCGAGTAGAGCCTACCTCCCTAAAAAAAAAGAAGAAAAGAATAAAGTAGAATAAAGGAGAGTTAAAAAATGGACAAGTGTCCGCAATAAAACAATGGGTACTTAGATGGTCGCCTCTCCATAAATATATATATATATATATATATATATATATATATATATATATATATATATATATATATATAAGTAAATTTTTCCTACACCCAGCGGTGTAGTTACTCCTTAGTCTAACCAGGCTTCCCCAAGCGCGCCATTTAGTTTTAGCGGGTCCAACTGAACCCGTGTACACAGTCACCGTCATGCGGCACATGCAAATACCGTATACATCGGATTTTTTGTTCAGTAATTATCTCTTCCATTAAATGTTGCCCCGTACGTATTTGTTATTAATATCAAACGCCACGCATGTCTCTCTCAGATTTATCTCCTGCCTATTTCTGGATCACGCCTGGGTGACGGTGGCGGCGCCGCCCCCTGGTGCTGCCCGACGCACTCTCTCGTTCCCATATTCCAGTGGTGAATAACTAGGCGTGGCCATCCTGACGGCGGTGGCTCCCAGAGGCAGCAACGCACGCTGCGCGCACGGCAGCCCCCACGGCGGCGCGTCCTGTGCCCAGCGGCAGGTGGCGGGCTACTCATGGCCGGCTACAACGGCGTCGCCTTCCGCGCCCCCTAGCTCGTGGCAACTATGGCGCGCTCCCCGCTCTCGGCTGCGGCATCGGCGGATCTGCATCGACGGCGTCTCCATGACTTACGGCAGCTCGAGTCCTTCCCAACCGGTGGATCTGTGCGTACAAATCCCAGGAGCGGCGGCTGCTAGATTAGTTTTTTCTGATCAATTTTGTTCGTACAAAGTGTAAATGAGTTTCGTTGATTTTGGTTCAAAAATTCACGTGTAAAGGACATACGTATGCACATATACTAACTGAATCTTGGCGTATGTATGTATACTCCATTCCAAAAGTATGTATTAATACTCTCTTCTAAAAAGTATGTACAGATACTCATTTCAATAAGTATGTATGAATACTATCCCTAAAAAAATAAATAATTTATTCTGTAAACGAGTATTCAAAGTTATCGGCATAGATGTGCGTATGTATACATACTCCAAAAATCGCAACTACGTATGTATACATACTTTTAAATAATTAAATAATTTATTTTGCTAAGTTATGTACCCAGGCACACCATGCAAATCTCGTTGGTTCCGTTCCTGAGTAGGTGCCGCAACTGCCTAAACGGGTCCGGTTTGACAAATCTTGTTTGGGTGGTGCATATACTCCTGGGTGTAGTGGGTGTAGATACTCTCACCAGTATAGAAAGTCACCCTATATATATATATATATATATATATATATATATATATATATATATATATAGAGAGAGAGAGAGAGAGAAGAGAAAAAAAAAAAAATATATATAGAAAGAGTATACAGCCCAGGTTCTTCCAAAATTCCAGATTCCAAAGAGAGATGAATTCCTCAAGGAGCAAAAGTAGAAGTAGGTTTTCCCCTCACTGCACACACCCTCATTGATTACACTTACCTTATACACCTACCATCATAATCATTCCATCATGCACCACTTGATCAGTGTGACTCGTGATTTTGGATCCATTGCTTGAACTTACAATAAATGCTTAGTAAGTAAATTTAGTTTTTCCCACCTATGAGCTCCAGATATAAACCTTAGATATAGGGTGAGAGAGAAGAGGGCATAGTGTCCTACTTGCCTTATTCCAAAAATACCATATATTATGAGAGAAAGACAACACAACATTATTGTCTAAGTGAGGATCCACAAATACCACAAATAAGAGACTTGAGAGGGTCATACAAAGGAACTTTGAGTTTTATTTGAAAACTTGCAAAACTCCAGAAGGACATTGAACAAAGAGTTTGAGATATGGTGCTTGACTTGATTGTTCTATCTTTCAATTACCCAAGATCCCAAGAAAAGGCTATAAGCTCCATGGTCAAAGGTAATATGGGTAAGTTGAAATTTGAGCAAGTCTTATCTGGAGGAGAAATTTTGTTTGAAAGCATGTGTATTTTTGAGGTGTGAAAGCGTTGCAGCAACTCCTGATTCATTGTTAAGTTTGGCTTTGCTAGGGACTAGCAAAGGGTAAGCTTGGGGGAACTTGTTGACACCTGTTATAGCATAATATTAATAGTCAACTAAATATGAAATAAGGGCATAAAATGAATATCAACATAGACTAGGGGTCTAACTAACATAATTCCACGAGCTTTGGTGATTTATATCTTTTCAGGGACTTAACAGATAAATGCAGAGAAGAATGGAGAAAGTTCCAGAATATATCTCACATACGATTACAAGACTTAACTGTGAAGTAACTCGACCCAAAATGTGGACTAAAACACTCTAGAAGGTACCAGAAGACACCGAAAGAAAGATGACATGGTTTGGCCACGGGGGGGCCCGGGCGGCCGGCCTAAATCTGCTGGCGGCCGCCCCGGGCTCAAAGAGCTGTCGGGCTCATCTTCCTAGGTCGGTTTGTAACCGACCTTGAGGTTGTATCTACACCATTATTGAAGGTCGGTTTGATCCAATGGTCATCATTCACCGCCAAGGCCTATATAAGAAGACCCCCTGACCCCAGGGCTAAACCCTAATTCATTCTATCTCATTCTATTCATTATCTCTCAGTTGTAGAGGTGTCCTAATGTAAGGATAACCTCTCTCTGGGATTAGTGAATTAGAAGTAGATTAGAAGAAGATTAGTCATGTAATTAGAGATAGATTAGCCATGTAATTAGAACTAGATTAGATCTAATTTAGATCTAATCAAGAGTAAAGGAGAGAGGGGCTATGCTCCCCGTTCGAGATGTCTTCGAGTATGGTATGTCTTTGTATTTTCTCTACAAGACTTATGATTCATATATTTATCTTCTCTATTTACTTCCATTACTTTCATATATTTGATTAAGTATAGTTGTTATGCTATTTTATGGGATCTCCGCTCGTATTGAGGACTCTAGTTATTCCGGGTAGCTAGAGTAGTAATCGATAGTGTAGACTTGGTGTCTAGGCTATAGGTTACCTGAGATTGCGCCCAATCCCACGGTTAGTTGTCGTAGCCCCAGGGGTGACAGCTCTGTTAGGCCTTTGTATTCCACCACGTTCGGATTGGTGTTTCGTAGAGCTTTTGGCAGCCTTCTCCCGACTACCTTCTTCCCAGTCTTTCTCGAGAGTTGGGATGGATCTGCTGCTCCAAAGTGCATTAGTATGATTGCTATCATAGAATCTAAGTAATAAAGAAGAACATAGGAACCTTGATTTCTCCCTTTGACCTCTTGATTAGTTTAGTTCTCTTTTGTAATCTTAGGTATACTATTATTTTATGCTTTATTATTTACTTACCCTTTATCATTTACCCCCTCATTATAGTCTAGTGGTTTGCTAAGTTAGTAGATGCATGATTTGTGACTTATTAGATTATTTAGCCAAAGCTTCTCTGTGGATACGATACTCTAGAATACTCATCCTAGGGAAAAGCTACAATGGTAGGTGTTCTGTGCGCTTGCAGAATCCTTCATATTCTTTTAGCACTTAACAAATGCCAACAGCCATTCACCCCCCCTCTGGCCATTAGGACCTTTCAGACTGTCGTTCTAGCAACGAACGACAAAACCAAGGCAACCCTATGAATAGCCTGACATTGCAGCTTTGTCTGAAAGCTAGGTGGCAGAATATAGGATGCTAGGGAAATGTGTGGAGGAGCAAGCATGCACGTGTCCTATGGAGTTCTTTTGCTTTTTTACGTGAGTGAGTCTAGTGCTCTACAGCTCTGATATCCTACCAAGCTAGCTGTGACACCCTAAAACGACAATCGCATTGAGACAACTTAATGACGCTAGAACGACGGTCTCATTTGGACGGAGGGAGTAGATGATAGTTAACAACAAAGCAAATTGAAGCAAAAATAAACAAATTCTAGGGCATGTTATGCAAACCGAACACTCCAAGCAGAGGCAACTAATATGTGACTCTAGGTGGAAGTTGGATGTCCATGGATGTACAATGGATACCCTCTAGTTCAAAAAAAATGAACTAGGAAGAGATGGTCCTCACCAAAATTTGAATTTCTAGGTCATTTGTCAAAATCCATGGATGTCCAAATTAGATTGGTCTTCCACCTATGTATGTGGCCATGAGGGGTTTCTTAATATAGTATATGCAAACATGATATTTGGCCAGAAAAAGCATGTCACGTGTTTCTTAGAGGTTCACAAATAGTGGTCATGCATTGGGCAGTACTGGACGCTGTATTTGGTTCGGCTTGTTGTCATGTCTTCCAAACTAATATACACATGTGCCAGAATGCATATACATTAAAATTACACCTATAATTTTGTCAAAAAAAATACACCTGTAATTTGCAATTGCACTAAATAAAAATATATAAGTTAAAAAAAAGGGGTTTTTGGATCTATGCCATTGTAATTTTCCGACTTTGGATTGTTGCCATTACAATTCGTGTAATCTGAAATATGCCATTACAATTTCGCAACTCATTGCTTCTTGCCATTTTATACGTATGACCCCTAGGGCCCACTTTGTCGGTATACAGGCATGGACACACACTTCCAGTCTGTCTCCGCAAATATCGCGCAAATATCGCCCGGCCCGAGGTCGCCACTCCGGCCGCCCGACCCATCGTCTTAGCGCGGGACGAGGGACTCGGCGGCTCCTTCCCCGGACCATGGCCTCCCGGTGAGTTGTCCCGAGCCGATGGCGGCGAGGAGCTCCATCGCTGGATTCTCGCCGGCGTCGTCCGTGCCCCTCTCGCGAGACACGAGCAATCGGGACGGCCCTGGCGTCGGCCACCATGTACTTCCTAATCTCGTCGACGCCCGCGGGCTCCGCGGCTTCGGCGACGCCGCGCACGAAGCTCGCCGCCGCTGCTCCGTGGTCCGTGGCACGTCGAAGCGGCCCGGACGCCGCCGTCTTGCGGCGACGCCCACGCGTTGTCCGAGTCCTTCCGAGCTTGCGAGCACCAGCACCGCCGTCTCCGGAGGTACGAGGCGTCATGTTGAGCCACGCCCGTGTCGTGAACCGGACGGCGAGGTGGAGCTCGCCGCACCGGAGGAGCCCGTGGGGGTGCACCATGAACGAGGGAGTAGGGGTGCTCGTACGTGCGGCCGGAGGCCAGCGTGGAGATGCGGATGCGGACTTTGCCTAGCGGAGGAGGAGAGCTGGTGGCCATCGAAGATGGCGACGGTGAGCACGGTGCAGGGATCGAACACTTCGAACGTGAATCGCTCCTGCCCCAGCTCGGCGACGCCGTGTCGAGGAGCGCGTGCGTGTCGGATCCACTTGTGCCCGTCCTTGTTGGGGCGTTTCGTTGGCCGGGCCCGGTTGCTCGCAGGACGGCGAGCTCGAGGACACCGATGGGCTGCGACCGAAGCGGCCGCGCCGATGCCTGGCTGGCGTACGACGTGACCTCGTCGAGGACGTGGTACGCCACATCGTAGTAAACGCGCAGCTGTATCTTGCTCCTGAACTCGTGACGCCATCCTGATCTGTCTAAAAGAGATAACAATGGAGCCAACGAGTATTATCGTGTTGATCTCGGTGTACATATACAAGAGTACAAGCGGTGAAACTGCCAGCGCGAGGTGTGCTAGCAACCGAGGCGCACGACGAGGTCGCAACCGAGCGCCGCGACGAGGCCGCGAACGCGGGGCACGTCGTAGCCGAGCGTAGAATGGGAAAACCTCTGCATGTTCTGCATGCCCGACTAAACTAAGTGCGTCTAAGTATAGTATACACTTTATCACCGCCCAACGCATCATCGCCCTCGCCGCCGTCGGACAAACGCGCGCGGCTTCGAGTCGTGCCATGATGGCGCCGGCGGCATGAACTTCTTCTTGTCGAACTGCCGCACCTTGGTGCTTCCTTTGTGGAAAGTGATCTGTCCCGGCTTCCATGCCGCTCGGAGAGACGCCGTCCATGACGGCGATCTCGAGGCTCGTCGAACGGCCGCGCCGTGGCGAGGAAGAAGTCCTCATCCCACGTGGCGGTCGGCGACGCCCACGTGGCGCCACCTCTCGCGCGCCGAGCCGCACCGTCGCAAACACGCTCATCGTCCGACGACGACGGGCCGGCGGCCGCGGTCATGGTGGACCAAGTCTGCGCTGGCGATGACGTGGCACCGCGGTAGTACGGCTGGCCGTGGCGCGGCAGCGCCGTGCGGGTGGCGGCCATGGCGGTGGTGCGGCGGTCGTGTGTGCGTCCGGATCTGCGGTCTGCGCCGGCGAAGGTCTCGTCGGATGCGACCAGCGGCGGAGGAACGGCGCATCGTGGAGAAGAGAGACGGAGGGAAAAGAAACGGGTGACAGATGGGTGATGGAGAGGAGCGTCGTGATATTTGCGGCGTGGGCATGCTCGTCCACACGAAATATGTGTACACGCCCGTATACCGACGATGGGTCCGTCCAGATAGGGGTCATACGTATAAAATGGCAAGAAGCGATGAGAAATGCGAAATCAGAATGGCGATATTTCAGATTACACGAATTTTAATGGCAGAACTCTAAAGTCGAAAAGTTGCAATGGCACGGATTCAAAAACCAAAAAAAAAAAGCTCCCTCTTCCCTGTACCGTACGCTCGCTCACTCCGTCTCTCGTAGTTTCTCTCGTTGCCCGTTTCCCCGGCGTGCCCGCTTCTCTGTCGTGGCGACGACTGGGCGACAGCCGCCGCCGCCCGCCAGGTGCCCAGGCCGTCGTGGTCGTGCTCTTCGCCGCCGACGAGCGCCCAATAGGTACTCCTACCCCAGTACCCCGTCTCTTCCCCTAACTTAGTTATTTGTATTCGGATCTGATCTAATTACTAAAAAAATATAACTTCGATTTATATTTACAAATAAAATAAAATTCGGGTGTACTTCCATGCGCTTTGCTGGGTCCGCCCTGGGTACTCCAAATCCATCGCTGATTTGTTAATTTTGTTTACAGTGTGAATAGCTACTAATTACTTTGTTTTTCAAAAAATTGATTGTTGAATCGAATTCCCATTCCTTCTCTAACATGGTCAGCGATCATGCAGGCTCGCGTTTAAACATTCCTGGAGATGCATCCCCACTAACCTTACACAGGCATCCTATGTGTGCTGAGGTATGACTGTGCTTATGTATGGTTCTGTTTAAAGCTTTGGTGGTTGGAAATCTGTATTTTGCTCAATGTTTCATGCAGCTAATGTCCACTTGTCATCCAGATTATTGAAGCATTCCAGAAGTGCCATGTTAACCACCCGGTTAAGAAGTTCTTTGGCGAGTGCACAGATCTTAAGATTAAGCTAGACCAGTGCTTCCGGCAGGAGGTATCGATCTTGTTCTTTTGGGTCTTGTGAGAATCGATGATAACATTTTCAGATTTTCTTACCTGTTCCTATGTGGGAACTGATTATGTTGGTTTTCTGCTTGCCTAAAGGCTGTTTTGTTCTTTTATGGCATTCAGAAAGCTTTGAAGAGGAAGGCAAACTTTGAGGAGAGCAAGAAATTTAAAGAACAGTTGCAGGCCTATAAAAGGGAAATGGCTGAGGAAAACAAGGAAAGCTAACTTGGGAGAGAGGGCGACACCATGAATTTGAATGTTCTTTTTGTCACATTCCAGTAGCCTTGGTTGTGTGCACATTTTTACTGTTCAAAATGGTTGCGAGTGATGAGCTAGAGGCTCTAATTAATACAGTGAACTTTGGAATTCTGAATTCATTCCTGTGGTAATGCATCTTGTGTTGGTCGACTCTCAAGGAGGATTAACAACCTAATGTTCTGTCAGTAACAGTAGAAGCTGTATATAGCAGAGTAGCAGACAAAGAATAATGTTTACACTATGTTTTACTGAATGAACTTAACATTGAATCGAAACCTTCTAGGCCTTTTATATTTTCACTCCTACAAATGTTCTAGAATATGACTGCCCATATAATTTTCTGTTCCACTGGAATGTCGCATGAATTCCACTGGAGGCTATTTTGTTCTGTGCAGTCCTACCAGCAGCCTTTGACATACAGAAAATGGTTAAGGCTCACGGCAAATTGTCTGGTTAGGAAATTGCATTTAGCCATGCACTTTCTTGTTCCAGTATTTGTTATTACATCTTTGAGATTCTTTGGATCTGTTTCAAAGCCATCTAAGGCCAAGGACTGTTAGGCTGTTTTTTTTTTTATTTATTTTAAGAGAGGAAACTCCCCAATTCCATTACTGTCATAACAGAAATATATGTTGTTCGATAACCAGAAAGAGACTGGAGGATAAAAAAAACACGAGGTAAGCGCACTTGGGTGGTGGTAGTGGTGGTGGTGGGGGTGGGGGGGGGGGGGGGGGGTGGGGCACCAGTTAAATAGGACTAACCTTGGAGAATATCAAGGTACTCAGTGACGTTTTTTACGTTTGTCCTAGGTCAAACCATATTTCAAGTTTGACCATATTATACAAAAAAAAAGTGCAAATGTTTATGATACCAAAAAATATTATTGGAATTGTCATGAAATATATTTTTATATTCTACCTGTTTGGTGTCCTGAATATTAATGTTCTTTCCTATTAAATTGGTCAAACTTGAAATGGTTTGACTTAGGACAAACCTAAAACATCACTTATTTTTGGGACTGAGGGAGTGCTGGACATTGTATTGCAAACCATCATGTTGCTGTTCCGTTCAGAGAGGAGCAGCAATAGCAAAAGGTCAGTAGAGGGAGAGAAGATGAAAGCTACCCTGTTAATATGGGAATTTCACCTTTTAAACAGGTCAGTCATCGGAGCAGCCATTCTGTCATAAGAATTTCAGCAACTAGGAATCACTTAATCGGCAAGCTTGTTATTCCTCTCTTTTTATTTTTCTTTACTTTTGATGCATCCATATTGTTTTTTATGCTGTCTTTTTATATTTCTATTCCCATTCTTTTCTCTTGGAACTTTTCACCATCAATTGTTTGTTGTTGACCTGTAAGTTCTCAGTAAGTTTTCATTTTTTGACTTGTTAGAACTGTATGCTTCAACAATCAAAATGCTTTCAGTTGACTGCAATGCACTGGAGAAAATGCGTCCAATGGTAATCACTCTTAACAGTTACTCATATTGTATGAACTGGTCTTTCTGTATCATTTTTTCTGCTCTTTTCCTTGGAGATTCAGTTCAGTTCTGTTTGGTTTTCATTTTTTTTTTATTGGAAGTGCAGTGACTTTAGAACAGTACAAGCATAATCACAAAATGGATATTGATATTAAATGATTGAATATTTCAAGGTTTGGTTTGCTCATAATATATTGAGAACTTTTCGGGACTAAATGTTAGGTACAAATTACAAAATAACATAAAATTTTGTGAGTTCACAAGTAAAAAAAAAATACACTGGACAGCGCACCCAGCGTACTCCCTCCACCCATATTTGATCTGCACATTTGCAAAATGGAAAGATCCAAGGTTGATCAGCATATACTGCTAGTAGACACCTTTTACTGGGGTTGCACGAGGAGGCTCTGCATCTCGACGAAAATTGTTTGGAGACAGAGTCGGGCTTATGACAGTGAGCAAACAATGAGGACTAAATGGCTCTTGGTCTCTGTGAAACTAACAAAGACACTTATCAAATATGGATGGATTATCATCTACTGGGAGGTCAAGTGCCGTATATGTATTGCATTCAACTTGGTAACTGGCATACTGAATAACAAACTGGCAGGCCAAGTCCTTTATTTATTATATGCTGTTCAAGATAAAGATCATAGTGCAGTCTTGCCCTGCTAGCAAATGACTAAATGGGGAGGCCTGATTACAGAAGCCACATGTTTGTCATCTGAATCGTAAGGCATAAGTGCAACTTCGAACAGCCAGAGGCTTGGAAGCTAGTTGTCAATGTTGTGCTTGTGAAGTGTGGGGATATTCTTTCATCAGATTTGATATGCTGGAAGAGAATTTAACATCATTAACATTTTCTTATATGTTTCATAATAATTTTATAAAGAAAGATCACTTGATTAACTTATATTTCATCATGTGGCTAAAACCATCTGAGATTCCTGTGCCTCATTTTTTTTCCTTTTACTTATATTTTGAACAAAAAAAAGAATATGTTTCAATGTAGAATGGGAGCTCAAACCTTTGACCTCAACCACCAGTCTTGTCAAGTTGTGCTTTAGTATTAGTATATATATCCTGGAAATTTATTTATGTCCTACCTACCTGCCTTTCCCCAAGACGCTAGGCTCTGAGAGTCTGTTGTATTTTAAGTGCCATCATATTGTTATGTAATGTGGTACAGTGGTGGACATTAAAAACAAGCCACTCCCATGTCCCTCTTGGGGATTAGCAGCTGGGGAGCAAGGAAAGCAATCATGGAATCTATACCTCTTCTGAGTCCTTATGAAACAAAAAGATTCAGGTTTTCACACAGGTTAGTTAGACAACCTTTTCTGCTAGAGTTTCAGCAGACTTGGATATCTTCGTATGTCAATTTCCTTGCTTTCATCTGCTCTTCAAACTTTCTTATGCATCAAGTTGTGTTAGGGCATGTTTGGTTTCTTCGCTGGTTACTGTGTTGGCTTGCTCAGCAAGGATTTTGAGCGACATATGTGTTTGGTTTCTTTGCCGGAACGTTTCGAAGTCCGTGCAGGTGGGGTTTTGCTTGCTCAATTGGGAGAGCCAAATCGGCTCACCTGGCTGGGCGAGTTTCTCGTTGCTTATGCCAGCCAGGTGAGGCCAGGTGACGAGCAGAACCACACGCCCTTACTATCTGCAAATTGCTCAGCTCTGCTATGGAGATTGATTTTGTTGGTTTATAAAGTAGTTTGTTTTGCACTACTTGCCACTTGCACTGGAATACTCTTGGTGAAATACACATTTCTAGGATGGATGTCTGATACAGGCTTTTCTTGTACAAGTGGAGCATATATGTACTAACCCATAATCGTTTTCCTTTCTGCTGTTTTCCCTGCCTTTGAGGTAAATGATGTTTGGTCCTATGTCATGGTATGTTTTGGTGAACTGTAATCATATTGAAACAAAAAGGATATTGCTTGAAAAAGATATGAAGATTGGTGCTAATATGAGAACTGTAAAATGATTGAACTTTAAAAATCAATGTTTTTGAATGGCCAAGATAAAATTAGATCTTGTGTTAAGTAATGTTGCTATATGTTTTTTCTGTGACCAATTTGGTCTAAATCAAGTATGAACAATGCCCTGCACACACTGATCCTTTAGGCTTATGAAAAACTCTGAGAAGTTCCTATTCAAACTTAAAAGCCTTAAGGTTTATGTATTGCACTTGGCACAGTAACTATCATGCCTAACTAAGTGACATCTTCTTTATGATCACTTTCTTCATCTTCATGCAGAACTGTGCTGGCTCCCTTAACAAGAGGCAGATCATATGGCAATCTTCCACAATCACATGCCATACTGTACTACTCACAGAGGGCTACAGAAGGTGGTCTTCTGATTGCTGAAGCCACAGGGGTGTCATCTGATGCTCAAGGGATGACTTTAAATCCACACGCCCCAGGGATTTGGACTAAGGAACAAGTAGAGGCCTGGAAGCCTGTTGTGGATGCAGTGCATGCAAAAGGTGGAATATTCTTCTGCCAGATTTGGCATGTAGGAAGAGCATCTGATATGGGTAAACATTTCTTACCTGACCTCCTCCTTTTTTATTCTATTAACCACCATAATGAATATGATGATGTTTGGTGAATGCTGTGCTACACTTGACACTAGACCCTCCACCTGCAGCAAAATGCTTCAAACTTAATTTTAGTATTCATGATTCTATTAAAGCCTTTTTATAAGGCATCTTGTATCTTCTCCAAGAATTTTTTTCAGGTTTGGTGCAACTGCAACCACACGAGCCTCACCTACCCTGTGTTCCAAAACTGAACTGGAAAATTAATTATTTCATTAACATCTCTTACTTTAGTCATTCAGCTTGATTGATTCTGAATATTTGGAACCAATGACTCTGAGGGATTGTTATCTTTTTATAATCAGAGAAAGAACCCATCTCCAGCACAGATAAGCCAGTGGAAAAGAATGGAGATGACCACATGGATTTCCCCATTCCAAGACGCTTAACCTTAGAAGAGATCCCCAATGTAATCAATCATTTCAGAATTGCTGCAAGAAATGCTGTGGACGCTGGTAAGCTGATAGTCAACACAATAGAAAATAAAATGCAAATAAGAAAAACCATCACTACTCTTTGTTTTCAGGATGAAATTTACTTGCTCATAATAATTAGATGCTCTAAAATTATAATTTAAATTGTAGTTAATTTCTGTAAGATAGGTTCCCGGATCGGGAGGTCGACCATGGAGGCGATTTTCTTAGTACGACAGTTGATGGAGAGATTTAGGGAGCGTAAGAAGGACTTGCACATGGTCTTTATTGACCTCGAGAAGGCGTATGACAAAAAGTACCGAAAAACGTCATGTGGTGGGCCTTAGAAAAACACAAAGTCCCAACTAAGTACATTACCCTCATCAAGGATATGTACAAAGATGCGACGACATGTGTTCGGACATGTGATGGCGATACCGGTGACTTTCCAATTAACATAGGACTACATCAAGGGTCAAGATCGAGCCCTTATTTATTTACTCGGTGATGGATGAGGTTACAAAGGGATATACTGGGGGTGATATCCCTTGGTGTATGCTCTTTGCCGATGATGTGGTGGTAGTGGATGAGAGTAGAGCAGGGGGTAAATAGGAAGTTGGAGCCGTGGAGGCACACGCTAGAGTCGAAAGGGTTCAGATTGAGTAGGACCAAGACCGAGTATATGATGTGCGACTTTAGCCCGACTAGGCACGAGGATGGGGATGTCACCACGGATGGACAAGTGGTGGTCAAGAATGATACTTTTTCGGTATTTAGGATCTATGCTACGTAAGGATGGCGACATTGATGAAGATGTTAGACATAGAATCGCAGCAGGTTGGCTAAAGTGGCGTCAAGCTTCCGCATCCTATGTGACAAGAGGGTACCACGAAGCTAAAAGGGAAGTTCTATAGGACAAAATGATTCGTCCTCACGATCTTTGTATGGTGCTGAATGTTGGCCTACAAAGAGGCGACATGTCCAACAGCTAAGTGTGACCGAGATGCGTATGTTGCGTTGGTTTTGCGGGCATACTAGAAGGGATAGAGTTCGAATGAAGATATTCGGGATAGGGTCGGGTGGCCCCTATCGAGGAGAAATTGATTCAACATCGGTTGAGATGGTTTGGACATGTTCAACGGAGGCCTCCCAAGGCGCCGGTGCGTAGTGGAGTTCTAGAGCGGGTAGATAATGTAAAGAGAGGTAGAGGCCGACCTAGACTGACTTGGGACGAGGCGGTTAAGCGAGACCTTAAGGAGTGGAATATCTCCAAGGATTTAGCTTTGGATAGGAGCGCTTGGAGGCTAGCTATTAACGTGCCTGAACCATGACTTTGTTTCCTTTTCTATCTACCATAATCTTTATCCTTTTGTCTTGTGCCTTTCTACGTTCTTTTGTACTGTTTCATATGGGTTTCATCTCTAGCCTACCCCAACTAGCTTGGGACTAAAGGCTATGGTGTTGTTGGTGTTGTTGATAGGTTCCTGGATTGTTTGATTAAAAATATTATAGGTTCTTTGTTTGTTTGATTACAAAGATTAGATATTCTATTACTTTGATGTACCTTCTGAAACATGTACCTTACCTTACGTGATCAGCAACACATATCAAATGTAGGTTTTGATGGGGTTGAAATCCATGGTGCTCATGGCTTCCTTCTTGAGCAATTCATGAAAGACAGTGTCAATGACCGCACTGACAAGTATGGAGGCAGCATACAGAACCGCTGTCGCTTTGCCCTTGAGGTTGTTGATGCTGTGGTGGCCGAGATTGGTTCAGACCGTGTGGGGATCCGCCTCTCTCCTTATGCCAATTACCTTGGCTGCCATGACTCGGACCCAGAAAGGTTGGGTATCTACATGGCTCAGGAACTGAACAGATATAACATCATGTACTGCAGTGCGGTGGAACCTGAGATGGTCATGGTGGATGGCAAGATGAAAATCCCACACAGGCTGCACGAAATGAGGAAGGCCTTCAAAGGAACTTTCATGGTTGGTGGAGGTTACGACAGGGAAGAGGGGAACAAAGTCGTGGCTGATGGATATGCTGACATGGTTGTGTACGGCCGCTTATTCTTGGCGAATCCTGATCTGCCGAGGCGATTCCATCTGAATGCTCCTCTGAACAAGTATGATCGATCTACATTCTACACCGATGATCCTGTTGTTGGCTACACGGATTACCCATTTCTGGAGAACTGTGAACCATGAACTCCCAACACACAGAAAAAGCTAAGGGATGATCTGCATTGCCGACTCCCTCTGTCCTAATCCTTACTCGGCCCTAAAAAAAAGAATGAACTGTTAATTTTGGAGCGGCCGAACTTTTTAAATTCTACATTCGTTGAAAATAGTATGGATACTGTTGTCTACCAATATATTTGTTGTAGAAATATATTTTACTAATTATACTTGTTAGTACCTATTACTAGCCTGGTCTGTAACTCTGTGTCCAACTTCTTGCTTCTATTTTCAAGTGTGGTTCGCACATTTGTTAATTTAGCTTCGATCTATAATGTTATAATAACTTATAAGGGATTAACTTCTGTTTGAGAGTAAGCTAGACGGGCTTACTGGTTTTGTGTGGTGTGGATACTGCATTGTACGAAGAGTTGTGCCATTGAGGTATTATAAGTTATCAGACGCAATATTCACTAAGACCCCTGCTGATTGACACAAGACTTTGCACTGGTGCATGATTCGTGAGAAGATGATTCCAGTTTGGAAGACTTACCTTGCATCTCTGTACACGTTTTAGGTTTTACAGACAGCCCGTTGTTTGTGAAAACAATTAGGACGATGAACAGAGACCGGCTCAAACTTTGCGGCCCATTCGCTCAAGCGCTAGGCCCAGACAAAATCTAAATTTACGTGAAGCCCAAACTCCTCTAGTAACATAAAAAAAAGTCAGCCCTCAACTGTCCCCCCAACTTTTGAAACCGTCACGTCCCTCAGGACTGGTTTCTCCGGTTTTGCTTCTGTGACCGTGGTTTCGTTTTTCCTTTCTTTTTATTTATTTAATTTGAATCTTTCAAAAATCATAGTAAATCACAGAAAATTCATAAAATAGAAAATCCAATTTTGTTGGACTCCACATGAGTAGAGCTACGCAATGAATATATAATATGATATACTTTTTGTACAAAGTTTTTGCTAGAAGGTTTTGCCTTTTTTTTTTATTTTAGCTCAATCTTTAAAAAATCATAGTAAATTACCAATTTTGTTGGACTCCGCATGAGGCCGCAATAACACAGTACGTACTTGTGGCTCTTTAACGAGTTAGGTTAGCTAGGTTTGTTGTGCCGATCACGTCAACCCTAAATTAAATAGTACACCTATATATCTTTATTGTGTAAATATGCTCATGTGGAGTCTAGCAAAATTATTTTTTCAATTTTATGATTTTTTATAATTTATTATGATTTTTAAATATTGAGCTGAAATAAATAAAAAAAAAAAAAGGCAAAACCTTCATAGCAAAAATTTTATATTAAAGTATACCATATTATATATTCATTGCGTAGCTCTCATGTGGAGTCCAACAAAATTGATTTTCTATTTTATGAATTTTTTTTGATTTACTATGATTTTGAAAGATTCGAAAATAAATAAAAAAAAAAAAAAACGAAACCACAGTCACTGTAGCAAAACCGAGTTACTGTAGCGAAACCACCGTCCAAAACCGCCGAGGGACGAAATCTTGCGGTTTCAAAAGTTGAGGGACCCGCTTTTGTCCTGGTTTTGGAGTTGAGGGACCAAAATCGGACTTTCGCAAAAAGTTGGGGGACCGAAAGTAGACTTTTTCCAAAGAACATAACAACCCGCCCCGTCGTCACGAGCTCTCATTTGCTCGCTCTACCGGTTCGTCCCACCGACACCCAGTTCGGAGTAAGTGTTACTCACCCCGCAAAAAAAAACCCAATACCCGCATACCGTGCCGAACTACCCGAACCCGGACCCGAATTATCCGAACCCGAGGTACCCGATCCTAAGTTCGGATAGTGATTTTGATTACCGAAATTAGTTTGGGTAATTCGGTAATGCACGTGGGTACCCGAACTACCCAAAATTTTGTCTTCGACTTTGTTTTTATCATGTGTTTTTAGTTGAACACTTGAAACTATCACTTTATTTGAATATAATTCTCTTGGTTTGAATAAGTGACTATAATATATTATTCTTCACAAATTGTAGTTGAATTATACACAAATTATTGGTGAAATTTTGTTTAAATTCTTACTAAAATTTTGTGCACTTTGTTGTTTTCTATAAATTCGGGTAGAATGGGTTTACTCGAACCCGAACCCGAATTTGCGGGTAATGAATTTTCGGGGTTGATTTCGGGTAGCGATTCTATTACCCGAACTTTTAAAACCCGACTTACCCGACCCGATCGGATCGGGTAACCCGAACGCCTGGGGGTGAAGTGTTACGCCACCCGTTACATCGAATCTCTTAACGTATGCATGGACTATTAAATATAGGTAAACAAAAAAAACTAATTACACAGTTTTTTGACTAAAAGTCGCGAAACAAATCTTTTAAGGGTGAAGCTGGCTAGGACGTCTGATGGAATTTGGCCCGGCCCATCTCTGCTACCTAGCAAAGGCATCGGACGCCCGCCACCCCAGCACCAAAGCGCGTCCCCATGAGCGCTTTCCCCACCCCAATGTCAGAAACCAAGGCCCCCACCGTCCATGCTCGCGGCTGACGGTGGCTATGGCTGGTCAGAGCCAAGCCACGGCTAGCTAGGGATAGGTAGAGGTTGCAACATCAACAAAAAAAAACTGCTGCAACAACAACAGAAAACTAGACACACCAAAGAACATACATGCAACATGAAAAAATACATGTTGCAACATCTCAAATCCCCGTTGCAACAACTCAAATGGCCACTTGCAACCACTTATAATTGACTATTCCACACATCTAGAGAATCGATAGTTTACATGTTGCAACATCTCAAATCCCCAATTGTAACAACTCAAATCCCCACTTACAGCCACTTAAAATTTACTATTCCAACATTCAGAAAATCGATAGTTGCAACATCAAATAAAAACAGATGAAACATCTTAAAATACATTGTTGCAACATTCAAAAATTGGTGTTGCAACATCTCAAAATGCACTACAAACGTGAAGGGGAGGGGAAATAGGGGAGGCACATTGGTGGGGGCGGCGTCGGGGTGTGCAGATGAGCTGCCCGCATGGCCACCATCATCTGCTCGATGGAGGAGACCACCATGCCGCTCATCTGCGTGGTGCTCCCATGGATCCAACATGGGAAGGCACGCTGGAGCAGATCTAGGAGCACATCGAGCTCGAGATGCGTAGCAGGCTCCATGGGTCCTCCGAGCTCCGGCTACCCAAGGTAGGGGACGACACCGGAGTGGGGGAAGAGGAGCCACCGAGGTGGATGGACGACGCCGGCGAGGTGGAGGAAGAAGACTCCGGGTGGTGGAGGCCGTGCATTGGGTTGCATGTGGCCACCGACGGCGGTGGTAGCGAGGGAGCCATGGGCGTGCGTGGGATGCAGGAGAATGTGTGAGGACACAGAAAGGATAAGGATGGGAGGAGGAAGCGAATAGATTTTTTTTTCAATCTCATCACGCAGAGCGAGCAAGTAGTGGGGCAGTGAATGGTGGGCTGGTGGTGCGACCCATGACAGCGACGTCGGAAAGATCGGACGCTCCAACAGGAGCGTTACTGATCTTTTAAGCCTAATTAGCCCATAATGGGACAATAATTACTAAATACAAACGAAAAGTGCTACAAAGAACCGAACCCAAAATATTTCACCAACTAAACACCCCCTCAAGTGCGGGCAGTTCTAGTTCTAGGGTTTAGGAATTCCTCAAATCCCCATTGGAATTGAAATCGATCTTCATCATCGGCACAATTATACTCTTTGGCGTCGTCGACAACATCAATCTCCGGTGTGTGGTAATCTCCCTTTGCTTCCCATTACTGCATTTCCCCCCTCGCATCCACTCACACCTCCATCTCGGTTCCCACTTTTCACAGATTGCTAGAGCTAAAGGGAGGCATAGAGGGCTGCTCCAAGACGAGCGTCGTCGCGGTGCCCGGCCTCCCCGATGACCCCCTATTGGAGATCCTATCCCGCGTCCCTGCCAAGTCTGTCTGTCGGTTCAAGTGCGTGTCCAAGGCCTGGCGTGACCTCATCGACGACCCTGACAACCGTAAGAAGCTCCGCCAAGCCATGCAAGGACTGTTTGTCCAGACGTCTGAGGTCTCTGAGGTTGACCGCGATGACGTGGACCGTGTCAGTTTCAGTTTCAGTCTCATCGACTTGATGGTGAGATCCGTGCCTCTGGACATCGACCCTTGCTTTCCTGATAGGGATCATGGCCTTTTTGTTGGATTCTTGCAACGGGCTTATCCTTTTCTGGCAGGGTCTAGTGGATAACTATATCATGTGCAACCCAACCACAAGGCAATGGTCTGCCATACCCTCTTGCGGCTTTGAGGAAGGGATGACATATTTGGCTTTTTATCCGGCCGTATCCTTACACTTTCACCTGGTCCAGTTCCATGTGGCCAATCTAGAACTGGAACAACGTGCAGCTTCATTACATGTTTACTCGTCTGAAACTAGGACATGGAGTCAAAACCAAATTGATGAACATAAAGAGCAAGGACAATTGGAAGGGTGTCATCAGCACTTTACACTAGAACCTATTGGCCAACAGTGCGCCTTTGTTAATGGCTTCCTAAATTTGTTAGTTTGGGGCCCAAATGGACAACACATACTTGATGTAGATGTACAAGGCAAGGCAAAAAGGATGATCACTGTGCCAGGTATGGCTATTGGGAGACATGAGGACGTCGGTGTTCTTTATTTAGGTCAATCCCATGGGCTCCTGCATTGCATGATTCTAGAGTCTGCTTATAAAAAAGACGAGAAATTATCCACTTGGGTCATTCAGGATTATGATACTCAAGAATGGGTGTTGAAACACGCTGTGAACTCTTTGGGTGTCTTTGGAGAAATAGAAGTTCTAGAGTTTCAAGTGATTGAATATCATCAAGACTGTAATTTGGTTTTCTTTTTTCATCCGTTGAACTATGAGTTGATAGCAAACGACATGGACAACAAGGAAGTGAGTGTTATTGGCACTTTCAAAGATGAAAAGTCATGATCTGAATTTGCTCGTTACATTCCCTATTTCTCAGAATCACCAGCTCTCACAAATAAGTAAAAGTGTGTTGTTGGAGGCTCATGTTGATGACCCAATACAACCGAGTGGTGCTTCATGTCTACTGTTTCCTCCATACGCCTTTTGTTGGTTGAGTTGTCTAGTGGTTTGCTAGTGGTGGTGTGAGTTGTTGTAACAAGTGGTAGGTGGAGTGGAACACTACCCTAAGTTGAGTTGAGTGGGCGCTAGCTGTGGCGCGAGTTGAGTTGTTTTGGTACCTAGGTGTGCAAGTGGAGTAGGGTACCCTCCACATTTGTATGGTTTTTTTGGCCCGGTTCGTGCAAAAACTGGGCTAGCACTTGCCTTTTTTCTTTATTCGTCTAATAGAAATCGCGATAAACCAACTGGAGCCCTTGCCTATCCTTTGTTCCAAAACTGGACTGAAAATATTATTATTTCACTCTTACTTTAATTACTAGGTAAATGTCCATGCGTTGCAGCGCGAAAAAATGTCATTCACTTTTTTCCTTCCTCCGTGATCAACAATTCTCATTTCCTTTGGGCTTCAATGTGTTCTGGCCATATAATAAATCCTCTGACAACAAGAGGTTCGATCACGAAGACAAATTTAAGTACCAGAACGCTGAAATTGTTTAGAATTTTCTGTTGCAAAATAAGGCCAACAACCCTCCAATCTGAAGTTGCATAAAAACCTTATAAAATAAGCATTTTAACCCAAAGCTCAAAGTCCATAGGTGCTTTGTTGATCAGTTCACTATTATAGGTGTTGGAAGGTAGCAACAATTACAAGGCTATCACATTTTCAAGTCGATGCATTGCATGAAAATTAAGTTAACGGAAAACGGGTGGTACAAGCATCCTCCCATCGTAGGTCTATACGGGAACAAGAACACATGCTCCTATCCCATCTCGTACAAATGCTTCACATGAAGTGATGGGAGTACAACTCACAAGGAAAAAGCTAGCAAGGGCGATGTCGCCAACTATGTCCGCTGCCACCTCCTCATTTACTATCTCTTCGTTAGCACCCTCCACGGTGGAGGCAAAGGTGGCATTGCACCGAAGTTGTTGCCCATCAACGAAGAAAACATGTTGTCACAAAGTGCGGATGATATTGAAAATATTTCGACATGGCATAGTCAAGGTGATCATCGTGAAGCATCATTCTCATTCTTGCCGGTGGTAGTTGTCTGCGCCATATATCATTGGTCGCCAATAAATACTACGTTAATAAAGAAAGATAATATATTGCGATCCACGGATATGTGATTGTCATAAATATTAGGTTGGATCACCTGGTGGCTGGTTGTAAGCAGGACTCATGCCACCATTTATAAATAGAAATTTTTTACAATAATTGAGGAAAAGTTTGATGTCTCACATTGATCGAGAGCGATAGATTCGACGACAACGAAGGCATGAGGAAACAGGAGGAAATGGGGTGGAGGAAAAACGGGAGGAAAATGATGTGTCTATGGTGGTCGGTTGGGCCATGGGGAAAAAAATTTCCTCCCGTTTCCTCCGCAAATGTGAGGATTAAGATCGGGCGGTAATTGCATTCTCGTAGTTCTTCTTTTTATTAAGGGTAAAACAGTAACTTCATAATTATGTTTTGAGTAGTATAGTTTTGAGATCATGATTCTTCTTTACTATAGTTAGCTAATATAAAGTATTAACCTTTTGTTTTGTTTTTTTTACAAAATTCCTAGGGTTCGAGGGCCGCCTGCATCCGGTCGCCTGGTATCCGGTCGCCTGGTATCCGGTCGCCGCCGCCGCCGTCGAGGTGCTGTGAAGGGCCGCGACGCCGCCGTGGCGTTGCTGGGGAGGGGTGCGCCGCCACCGTCCCTTCCTGGGGGCGGGCCAGGAGGTGCTGGCGCCGGCCGAGGTGGAGCCGCGGCGGCGAGGGCGCAAGGAAACCGGTGCTGGAGCGAGCGGACGCGGGCGCGGTGTCCACGGTGCTGGAGCGACCGGGGCCGCGGCGGCCGCGTCGAGAAGGGAGGAGGCCCGCGCGCTTCTCGCCCAGATGAAGGCCGCGGGGGTCGCGCCCACCGCCGCCACCTGCAACACCGTGCTCGCAGCGCGAGCCAGGGAAGATCACGCCGCACTGCCTCTTCCTCAGCTTTCAGCGAAGCCCGGCGCCAAGATGCTCGACCCCGAGGTGTACCCACGGCCCACCGGTACGCCATTGCTGTCTGCCTCTGCTTCGTGTGAATGTTCAGATTCAAGCTTGGAATTAACTAGAGCTCAACCTCTTCTTGTTACCCTTTTTGTTCAAAATGCATTCACCATGGTCTCTCTTGAATTTAACTGAAGAAACGGGTGCCACCCATAGCAGTAGGCTATTCCATGTTAGCTATGAATGTCATCGTGCCATTCGATTTCATTGCGACTACACTTGCCAATTGGTGAAGGGCGTATTTCCCTTTGGTTGCAGTAAAACTTACGTTCCTTGATCGATTTTAGGTCTCTAGGACAGGTCGTGGCTATGAAATTAGGTATGATCCATACACTAGACACTGCACTAATAACCAGGCCTTGTGCTGTAGTGTGATCTCAACTAAATTGAGCCAGCTAGTTAGTTTTTATCTCTCTGAATTGTTTAGCTGTACGCAGCAGGCAAGCGCTAAATCTCTGTTTGATCAACTGCATGTTTACTAAATCTGTCATTTATGGGGAGCACAGATGACAAGCTAATTTTTGTTCGGTATTGGGACATAATCTGTATCTTTTGCAGCAAGTTAATGAGCACCAATCACCAGGCCATAGCCATACTTTGTCAAAGAATGTTTTCCTTGTTCATTGGTGAGCTTCAGTTAACATCTATGAGCGGCTTGACTTAGTAGCATAAAATTTGTTTTTATTGAAAATACGTTCTTGGAAAAGTGTCTACGGGTTCTGTTTGTAATGTGTCATCATTTAAGCATTTGTGGCTGCAATAGTATTATCTATGATCTATGATATACAGTTTGCAGATTGCTAAATACCTGTCATCCTTCTGTATTTCTGCAGGTCTGCAGCTACCCATTCACAACAAGAGGCATTGTAATGGGTCACATTGTATCCAATCACGAACGTTTTCAGGTTCAAACAATTGCCTTTCTGCATGCAATAGGAGATAGCATCAGTACTGAAGTTTGTGCCGTCAGTGGTTGCTCGTTTATGCTTGATGGGTTACGTCACGAAGCAGAGGGCACATCGACGAGGGCGTTCAGGTTAGCTTGTCACTTGGGTGAGTTGGGCATGGTGCCAAACCTGTTTGGCGTGTAATGCACTAATTGATAAACGCCCTGCTTCGTTTGGCTGATGCTTTGGTTGGTCGGGTGCTGATTTGTTCGAGAGAAAGTCTTTCTTGACCGGCGATCTTTGTGAGAGAAAAATACTTGTTGAATGGCTGGCTGATAAGCGCTGGTAGTCCAAACGAACAGAGCGAAAAACTATGCAAGGACAGAAGATTTATGGAGGCAGAAAGGCTCTTCAGAGGGATGGTAAACAAGGGTTTAGAGCCAAATGAGGTGACCTATGCTATACTGATACATTCCCTGTGTAAGAGGGGAATGATGGATGACGCACTTTGCATGTTTAATAGGATGAGGGAGAAGGGCATCAGAGTGACAGTTTATCCATACAACTCTTTAATTAATGGTTACTGTCAGCATGGCAATTTTCACCAGGCAAGAGGTCTTCTGAACGAGATGGTTGAGAAAGGATTGACACCAAGGGCCTATTTTCTGCTGCCCTGATGAGCCCACAAGGAGACGGGGCGCCGGGCGTGAAGCCGTGAGCGGCGTCGTCGTCGTCATGGGGCTGCTGCACGGCGCTGAAGACGCCGGTGAGGGTGAGCACGCCATGAGGTTCAAGAGCTGGAGCTCGGCGTCCAGCATCACCTACTGCTGTTCAGTGATACTTGTCGTGTGCTCTTGCTCAGGAACAAGTTATGTGATGTTGATGCTCAGCAATTGTGTACTTCTTGTTTCCATTGACATGGCTGTAAATTGTCATGCCTGCAAATTGTCATGCAATTGTTTTTCCATGGCTGCAAAACTGTAAATTGACATGGCTTATTCAGTTTTCAGTATTCTGTAGATCTTATTCAGTCATGGCTGGCAGTTTTCAGTACTGATCTTATTCAGTCATGGCTGGCAGTTTTCAGTTACCTGTACTGATCTTATTCAGACTGTAGGGAAGGAACACTAGTACCGATCTTATTCAGTTACCTGTTCAGTCATGGCTGGCAGTTTTCAGTAAGCATTGCGATGATTAGCGAATAAATTTCAATTATCTTATGTCCCTGAACCATGACTGATTGACACTGAAATTTTGGGTCGTGAGTATAACACTACACGAAATTAAAATTTTGATACTTTTCAAAAAAAAAAAAGTTTCTAAGATTTGTTTGAAATTTTAAACGATTCTAAGACTTGCAAAAAAAAAAAAAAAAGACACCTTAGACGAGGACAACCAGCTAGGTCAGGCTCAACCATGCAGTGGAATGAGTATGGCTGGGTATTTAAGTTGTGTTTCTCGTTTCTAGATAGGCAAGGTGGGACTAAGAATCGTCCCTTATGTGGTCTCACGCTCCATTTTTCCACCTGGCCGAGCAAAGCGAACTTACAAAACCCATGTGGCCCAGCCCATTACCTCTCTGGACCATGGGAGCGGGGGGGTGTGGGCCGGCTCCCAATCCTCGACTAATGTTTAAAAGGCACGGCGTTGGACAATAAATGAATTCAAGTCAAGAAGCGTAATGGTAAGGCCCATGTACCATAAACCTCATGTCCTGGGTTCTACTCCCAAAAGAGACCTACTTTTTTGTTTTTATAAGATTTTTTGATTATTTGTTTATATTTCCCTTTCTCTATATTAATTTATATTTTTTTGCCATTTTAACCTTTGTTTTAATTTAAATATATGGGTACAACCATGTCATTAAAATTTTATAGGATTTGAACTATGTGCAACTATGAATCCATCACAACCATGAACATCTCTCACTTCCACCATGATTACATGTGAGATATCTTCATGGTTGTGAAGGATGTGTGTCACCACATTCTCTAAATCATTTGAAAATTTTATGTCATGAAAGTACACCAAAATGAGTGGTCCATACAAGTTTTTTAGATTTTCCTACCTAGCATAGGGTTTTTTTTTTTTTTCCTTCAATTTACCATAAAATAATCACAATAATAAGTAAAAATGTTCAAAAATTGTATAAATGCACACAACATCATAGTTTGTCGCCATTACCATGTCATTAATTTTTTTTCAAATAATTTTGACAAAGTGACACTATGGATCCATCACAATCATGAACCTCTCACTAACTCAAATGGCTCTATATGAGACATGTTCATGGTTGTGAAGGATGTGTATCACCACATTCTCTAAATCATTTAAAAATTTTATGTCATGATCCTACACCAAAATGAGTGGTCCATACAAGTTTTTAAATTTTCCTCCCTAGCATAGGTTTTTTTTTTTTTTTTTCCTTCAATTTACCATAAAATAATCACAATAATAGGTAAAAATGTTCAGAAAATTGTATAAATGCACACAACATCATAGTTTGTCGCCATTACCATGTCATTAATTTTTTAAATGATTTGGACAAAGTGACACTATGGATCCATCACAACCATAAACCTCTCTCACCGACTCACGTGGCTCTATGTGAGACATCTTCATGGTTGTGAAGGATGTGTACCATCACATTCTCACATGACTATACTCCTGTTCGGTTAGGGACAGTCGTTCGAAGACATGATTGTGTGTACCAAGGAGTCATTAATTAGTGGTAATTTTTTCCATATTTTCCCTAATAAATACGGAGAAGGGTGCACTTTAACAACAAACGTTGTCTAGTCCTATTGGTTCTAGTAGCCTCGTCTTTGAGGCACACGATGTTGGAGGTTCTTTGGTTCAATTCCTCACCCTGTAGTTATTTTTGCTATTCATTGTTTTTGTATAGGGATTTTTTGCGTCATTTTTCACTTGGCACGTTGGCCGCGGGAATTTTTGGGTTGGCACCGGGAGTTTTTCGTTCGTTACATGGACTGCTATTTTCATCCGTGCGTTCGTTGGCAACGGTGCATAGGGATTTTGCATCATTTTTCACTTGGCGCGTTGGCCGCGGGAATTTTTGTTCATTGCATGGACTGCTATTTTCGTCCGTGCGTTCGTTGGCAACGTCGAGTCGCGAGCACGTATAGGGCGCGCATGTAAACGTTGCATGTGCAAAAATGTGCGTTCGTTGGCAACGTTGCATGTGATTCAGTTGTCATCTAAAAGTCATCCAACCACATGAAAATTTGGTGAACAATTGGCAACTGGTCTACAAAACGAAACAAAAATCACAATAGAAACAGGTGTGCAAGACCTCTGCGGTTGTTCCAACAGAAGCAGTAGCAAAATGTCGATGATTTGGGAGTTGACGCATGAGGACCTAGGCAATTGGATCACAATCAATACAAATAAAATCCACAAGAAAAAATAACAAGCTAGCAGCTGAATTTAACATGATTGGCACGCACCACACCAATTGTGCATGGAGCATCGCCCAGCCTCAAAGCTTTGTCGATAGTTACTGCTAATCTATCCTCAATTACTCTAAGAGGCAGGGTAGCTCCAGGAAATAGGACAACACCTGCAAAACCAAAATGCACCATTATTTTGTGATACACTGTTTATAAGAGCTGACAGTTTTAAATTACAGCTGCAATCTGTTAATGCATAGTTCTGCATAGTGAAGTGAAAGATCGGTGGATGTGTGTCTCATCTCTAATGCACAGGCTTTGCAGCTAAGGCGAAAGTTTTTTCACATAACCCATATCCATATCCATTCAAGGATCACACAAAACTAGTATAAATCACAAAACATTCTTGATTATCAAGAGAAACCCTAATCCTTCTAGACGTTCCTATTGGGCACCATGCATGAGCATGTTGAATTTTGCACATCCTATATTTGCTTTATGAATACGTTCCTGACATGATAATAATACTACTACTACAAAACAAGACGAATTTCCACAAACCCACAAATAATACCAGCAACTATATGGAAAAATTGTATCCAGCGAGTTAGAAGAGCATACTGCAACTTAGAAGAGCAGATAAAAAATATGATAAATGAAAGTATAGTGGAATTGGAGCAAGTGTACTTATCACCCTTAATGTAAAGATTGACCATCATCACCAAAAAAAAAAAAAACTGACTGACAACATGATCAAAAGAAAGAATGTAGGAAAGAGAATCCTACATCTGAAGTAAATCTCAAATGCTATTTTTTGCTTACATCTGACAATTGCTCACCATTCTGACAAGAATACATTGTTACACATAATGCAACTTACCTTTGGCAAATCATATATCCAAAACATCCTCAGGGAGCATGTTTTCCTACAAAAGAAGAGGAACATTAGCCATAAGTACACATGGCTTACAGACAGCCAAATTTTAGATTTGATGAAAATCACTCTTAGCTTACCTCGACTCTCATGGAGCAAGTTCGCGGTTGTGACCCTCACCTTTACACAGGGTACATTTCAGTATTCCTTCCTCACACTAAATCCTTTCTCATAAAATTTACTTGTTGTAAAACTCAAATCCTTCGTTCTCACTGCCAAACATCTTCATAACAATTTCACTATACTCCCGCGAAGAATCATCATCCGACATTTTTATCAAATTCCTTGTTGTGCTAGATTTAATAGCTCAGGAAATGATCACACATGATTTCAAATCCTCATCAACCAACAGTAAATAGTTACTGCACTGTAGCTAAAAAGCACATTTTAGTCCATATATTCTCAACGATCAGCATCAACAAGAACATGAAAATCATTATTAGTTGTGATCACATAATGGTGACATATTATAGCAAAAGAATGACTCGAATGACTTCAAATGTTGGTCTTACATGAGCAAAGACAAAGCATTCCCAAGTGCTCCAATCCAAACAAGGAATGCAAGTCCTGTAAAAAATCCCTAATAATCACCGATGTAGTTTCTCACAGCACTGTGCACTGTGCTACCAATGTGCTAGTACAAATCCTCCTTCCTAGCTTCCTATCTACCATGGCTACCAGCGCCGCAAGGCTGCTGCAAGATACTGGATAAAAAGACAAAAAGCTACAAAGTGAGATTAGTGAAGTACGGTACCTCGCTGCTCGCCTTTGTCTGCCTGCTTGCTGCTGGGCCTGGCTGCTTCCCCGGCGCTCCTCAAGACCTGCTGATGAGGAAGAATCAGCTAAAAGTGGATTTGGACAGACTATTTTAATAATATACAGCTGTTTTGTATTTATCTTGTGGTGAAAATAATGTATAACTTGAGAAAATACTGTCTTGCCATATTAATGTTAATTCTTGGTTTTGCAGTGAAAGCACTATAGCGTTTAATTTGTGTCTACTCTCTGATAATGTCCTGTCATGCAGAATTGGATGAGATACAGTCATGTCTTGATAGTGCCTTGGACCAGGCTTTTTTCTGCCTGTATGGTTTGAAGATCAACCCGGACTCTTCCAGTGAAGATGATCTTGCAGTACATAAAAATACATGTTGCGGTGATTATCAAACCAAAGAACAGTGTGCTGATGTGTTTCAATATGTCCTGCCATATGCAAAAGCTCTATCTGTGAGTAATTTACCATTTTGTTTCCTACTTTCAGTAGCTATTGACTCCAAGCATCAAATACAGTGTCTAATGCCTTGTCCATTCTTAATGTGTTTTAGAAAACTGGCCTGGTTAAATTACGGAGAGTGCTGCGGGCTATACGTAAACACTTTCCACAGCCACCATATGACTTTTTGTCAACAACCCTATTGATAATTTCTTGGATGGACCTGACTCATGTGAAAAAATACTCTCTGAAATTTGTGAAAGCAATGAATCTAGGGAAGCTATCCTGAATGTACTGTTCCCAGGTGAAAGGGGCTACGAAGCATTAAAAAAAAAAGACATGTACAGAATGTCAAATTTTGCAAAGTCCTCCACAACCTGATCATTTTAGTAGAGCATCAAACCACAGGCCAAAAGCATAGGTACAGAATGACAAAAGCATGGTGGCCAGATCTCCAGTACAATTTATCCTAACAGGGGGCAAGGGGGCACTGAATGGCGGTGACTTGGTACCTCGAGGATTGCCTCGGACTGGAGGGCGGCGAGGGGCGGCCACCGTGGCCCTCGCGCTGGGGGCGGAGGCAGCGGCGCGGCAGTGACGCCGTCGTGATGGCGATGACGAGGGCGGGCGCGGCGAGGTGTGCCACCGGCCGTCGGCGTCGAAGATGTACCACGTCCTCCACCCACCGGATCGCCGCGCGCACCTCCCTGGGGTCCCAGCCGGCGGCACTGACATACCCGGCGCCGGCGAGGGCGAGGGCGGCGGCGGGCTGGACGGCGTCGTCTCCGCGGGGGGGCGGCGGGCGGTCGGGGTCGGGGTCCAGGTGCGGGGAAGCGATGGCGGCGGTTCTCCGGCGCGGCCGGCTGCTATAGCTGGATCAGGAGCGGCGGCGGCTCCTTGCGAGAGGAGAGGTGCGGCGGCTCGATGAGACGGGAGCAACCGCGAGAGGAGAGGTGCGGGGGGTCGGGGTCAGGGTCACGGCTGCGGGGTGAGGGAGTGGAAGATCAAAATGACCAATGTAAGAAATAATTAAAATGCAAAATGACCAATGTACCCTATTTTACAAAATAATTAAATTTTCAAGGGATGACGCTGATTTATGTTTAAATCTATGGTGTAGGTTTTCAGCCTAATGGTCAACCTCCAATATCCAGCACCGATAAGCTACTAAAACCTCAAGTGAGATCTAATGGCATAGATGTTGTAAAATGCTCAACTCCAAGGCGATTAGACACTCATGAGATCCCTTCAGTTGTCAACGATTTCAAGATTGCGGCTTGAAGCTGGTAAGTCCCTCCCTGCTGGAACGAGATCCTCTGAATTCGGTCTCCGTGACTGCTGCCGGCAGTCATCCATCGCAGCCGTTCATTACCATCCGACGGAGCAGCTGAGCCCAGGCAATATGTCCCTACGTAATGGATGTTTTGCCCCAAATCCTGCTAAGCGGAAAAAGGCTTCCTTCTTTTCTGGCGTGATAGCTTTTTTTGCGCGGACACGGCTAATTTTGAAGCCAGGGATGACGAGGGGGCAATGATTTATGTTTTAATTCTATGGTGTTGCACTTTACAGGCATTCTCTGCATACCGTATAGCATTTTTGCTGCAGCTAGTCAGCCTAATGGTCAACCGTGCTGCAATATCCAGCACCGATAAAGCCGTGCTACTAAAACCCTGGACGAGGAGAAACGCTAATCCAAGGCATAGATGTTGATAAAAAAGGGATCAACTCGGCAAGGCGATTAGACACTCATGATGGCGATCCCTTCACGACGTTGGGAGCTCAACGATTTCAAGATTGCGGGCTAGAAATGCAGTCGCCAGCTGGATGGAAATGCCCAGTCACAGAGACCGAATTCCTCGTTCCTCCCTGCTCACCACGTTAAGCAGTCTAAGTGTGAGGAACAATAGTTAAATAAGTTTCTTTTTTTTTTCTTTTTTGTACGAACCACGCGGATTTACAACTTGGTTTGATTATACTAATTAATTCGCTTATATATTGTTTTGAAAGAAAAAATAGTTATCACAAAATCAGGATCTGGAGAAAAGTAGCATGAATGAGTCCCTAGAAATGTTTAGTGATTGTACAAATGGTCGCACTGACAAAGTCCTTGGTTACCGAGCAAATGGATCGCTCTAATTAACCTTAATGCTTTACATGGTGTAGGATTTGATGGTGTTGAAATCCATGCAGCTCATGGCTATCTAATCGATCAGTTTCTCAAGGACGAAGCCAATGATCGCACTGACCAGTACGGTGGGAGCCTTGAGAACCGTTGCCGATTTGCACTAGAAGTAGTCCAAGCTGTAGCAGATGAAATTGGAGCTGATAAGGTTGGGATAAGGATCTCACCCTTTGCAAGCTACAAACAGGCATCAGATTCAAACCCAGAAGCTCTAGGTCTGTACATGGCAAAAGCACTGAACAAATTTGGAATTCTCTATCTTCACGTGGTTGAGCCACGGATGATCACAGTTGGTGAGAAAACAGAAACTCCGCATAGCCTTCGTCCCATGAGGGATGCTTTTGAGGGAACATTCATCGCAGCTGGCGGTTATGATAGGGAGGATGGGAATGAAGCAATTGCCACTGGTTATGCTGATTTAATTGCATATGGACGTTGGTTCTTGTCTAATCCTGACCTGCCTCGAAGATTTGGTTTAGATGCTCCTCTCAACAAGTACAACAGAAGTACTTTCTACACCCCTGATCCAGTAATCGGATACACTGATTACCCATTTCTGAAGCCAGAGGCGTAAACTAGTTGTCGAGGGATTTCTGAAAATATGAGGAGGGATCTCTTCATTTATCTCTTCATTTTTTCTAGATTCATATCTACTATCTACTGTATTATTAGTGGCTTCATTGAATAAGTTCACTGGCTTGAATGTGTTCTAATGAGAACTGATATGGACCTTACTTTTCATGGAGAGACTGATTGCTATCGACTAATACACAATATTTTATTTAGTAGCATGGTTTTCATAATTTAGACTTTTATTAGAGAAGGCTCAGCGGCATGAAAGCGCAAAAAACAAAGGCCCGGCAAAAAAACCAAAGGCCCACGTGTATCTAACCGACGGCCGAAAAGGAAAGGCGTCCCTTTACCGAGTAGGCCCTCGATATTAGAGGACCTAGCCCGAGCAAGGCAGAGTCACTAGCGCTCGGGGGCTGGCCAAGACACGAGGATTCCTGATTAAAAGGGAACCTCGGCCCGGACAACCATCCCATCCTTACCTCGAGTTGACAGACGCCCCGAGCCAAAACTAGAAGCCAGCTCCAAAATTTGTTAGACTCTCAAAACCTGACAGACGCAAGCACACTACACCGTCATCCCGCTCCACAGGTACTATAGGTCGCTTCCAAGTAAGGTCATGCACAGGGTGTGTAGTTTCTAACGTAGTCCCTCAATGCTGAGATGTTTGTCATTTTGACTATATGTACAAAGTGAAGCAAATATTTAACCTGGACATAGATCTGTCATTGAAAGTTGTGTGAATCTAGACAACTACTACTGCTCCTATATTGACACGCATAGGCGAGAGTGCAACTTTGTGTGAAACAAATGGTGGTTTGTTGCTATAGAGCCCTTATTGCACTTGCAGATATGTCATATATTATAAATAGAGCATTTTTCCAATTATGTTTTGTTTTTTTAAAGATGCATTGGCATATGCTTCATTAAGTGAAAGTAGAAATTTTTACAAAAACTCCAAGATGGGTCACGGTGAGAAGCCATACATATTTTAGAGGAACCATAAACACAAATCACCAACTAGTGGCATGAAAGCAAAGGTTTGTACTAACTAAAAAAATCATGGACTAATTAAACCACTAACTATATAATGTGTTAGAACTAACCAGACAAAGCTGCCCAAGTATTCCGGAGAATTTGAAATGCGGTAGTGACTAATGAAGATTAGCGAAAGTGCTCACGCGACTCGCGATCAATCAAGGACAAAAATAAAGAAAGCAAGATTCTGTCAATTTCGTTCGGCTGGGCGGCCGGCCGGCGCCGGCGAGTCCGGACGACGCATCTCCAGCATTAGATTCCACGTCTCCATGGCAACATCATTGACCGCATCTCCAGCATTTCTCGAGTGATCACCGTGAGGAGCAAACACCAGGAAACAAGACAAAGCTCACCAAATCAGTCCTCTCTCGCTCTTTTCGCCCACAAATAAACATGCCAGCATAAAGATCGAGACAGGAAGAGGTGCCAACAAGGCGGAGGGGGGGAGTCAGCTAGAGAAGATCAAGGACGGGGAGGAAGATGACGAGCAATGACGACGGTGCCAACAATAATGTCCCCCTCCTCACCCCTTACAAGATGGGCAAGTTTCATCTTCCCCACAGGTACCAACCAATCTGACGCGGGTGGCTTAACAAATTTCTTAAGATGGCAGACCATGGATATCCATGGCCTGCAAAAGATCTCGGTTATCATAGGTTTTGCTTTGGATTTGTAGTAGTGGAGGTGCCGTTTTCTCTGTTTTTATGCAGGTGTCATCTACTGTTCGTAGGAACACTAGGTTCCCCAATTCTCTCTCTCTCTCCTTCCTTCCTTCCTTCCTTCTTTCTCTTTTGCCCTTCGGCTTTAAGATGAGGTTGCAGTGCAAAATTCCAGATTGGCACAAGTTGATAACAAAAACAAAATTCTAGATTGGCACAAGTGGATAGTACTAAACAAGCCATAATATTTGTGAAAGAAGTCTACAAATTCCCTTTTTTTTTTCCCTTTTGTTATGATGGAACCTCCGGTGCGTAGTAGTGTCAGCAATTTGAGGATCCATCTGTTTACCAAAGGAACTTGACTTTCTTTTATCTATAAAATAGGGTGGTTCTTGCACCACTAACGAGGCAGCGTTCATACGGTAATGTTCCTCAGCCCCATGCCATACTGTATTATCAACAGAGAACAACTGAAGGAGGACTTCTGATCTCCGAGGCCACTGGAGTGTCTGACACAGCTCAAGGGTGTGTCTTCTAGATCTCAGACTCTGCCTTCTTCCTGACATATGCAGTGATTATCGTTGCTTTCTCATAGTTCAGTGATTTATAAAGAAGGGGTGATGTTTTATTTATGCTAACAAGGTACAAGGATACTCCCGGCATCTGGACAAAGGAGCAAGTGGAAGCGTGGAAGCCAATAGTAGATGGGGTTCATGCCAAAGGAGGAACATTTTTCTGTCAGATTTGGCACGTAGGGAGAGTCTCCAATTCCAGTACGTTTACACCCTCTAATTACAAACAAGCTCCCAAAGCTCAGCTTCATGGTATATAGCTAGTGTAGTTAACTCTCGCAAGAAATTTAGGTTTAGAGTTCTTCATGAAGAGACTTCTTCATACTTCTCCTTTGGTGAACGAAGATATATATACTGGCACACTCATGCTGCATTTTGGACTGCCGTTTTATAAGTAAAGGCACCGGTATAACAAATGTTAATTAAATGCTCTAATGCAGCTTTTCAGCCTAATGGGCAGGCTCCAATTTCATGCACTGATAAGCCAGTAAAATCACAACATGTGAATAAGTTCACTCCTCCTAGAAGATTAGAGACTGATGAAATCCCTTCTATCATCAACGATTTCAGGGTAGCCGCTAGAAATGCAATTGAAGCTGGTAAGCTCGCTCCTTCCCATCACATTTTACACACTAAAGTAAATAACATTAGTCTATACGAAGAATGAACAAATGTTTTACTTTAGTCAGGCTTATTTATCAATCAAATTAAGATGCGTAGAAAACTATATAGCATACTAATGTTCTTGTGGATCATTGTGTTTAATGTTTGATAACTAAGTAGTAATTTACTGCAATCCTAGTTCTGGCTCCATAATAAAAGGGCAATCAATCTGAACTCTTCATGTGTTTGTGTAGGATTTGATGGTGTTGAAATTCATGGAGCTCACGGTTACTTGATTGATCAGTTTTTGAAGGACCATGTCAATGATCGCACAGACATTTATGGTGGCAGCTTAGAGAACCGTTGCCGGTTTGCAGTAGAAATAGTTCAAGCGGTAGTTGATGAGATTGGAGCTGACAAGGTTGGGATAAGGCTTTCACCTTTTGCAAATTATTCGGGAGCAGTAGACTCAAACCCAGAAGCTCTAGGCCTGTACATGGCAAATGCACTGAATAGTTTTGGAGTTCTCTATTGTCATGTAGTGGTGCCACGGAAGGTAAAAGATGGTGAAATTCTTGAAACTCCCAGCAATATTGGGTTAATGAGAAGTGCTTTTAAGGGAACGATTATTGTCGCTGGAGGCTACACTAGGGAGGATGGAAATTATGCAATCTCCAGTGGCTATGCTGATTTGGTTGCATATGGGCGCTTATTTCTGTCCAATCCAGACTTGCCTCGGAGGTTTGAAATTGATGCTACTCTCAACAAGTACAACAACGAGACATTTTACACTCCTGATCCAGTTATCGGATATACAGACTACCCATTTCTTCCATCAGATGTCTAAATTAAATGTTCCTTTTTCTGGATATATTATTTAGATCCGGTAGCTACCATTTGTGCTGAATATAAGATCGATCATTGGTCTCAGTGATTGGATTTCCTGTGCATGGATTTAATGCCGCTCTCTCCTTAATACTTACACCATTATTTTTCCTACATGAATACTAGTATACTGCCAAGAGGTCTAATACCAAAGTAAAATTTAATGATATACTCCCTTTGTCCCAAATTAACTTAACTTCTAGAGTTGTTCTAAGTCAAATTGTTTTAATTCTCAAAAATTGTTTTAAATCAAAATTTATAAAAATGAGTACTATTTTTATGACTTTGATTTGTTTGTATTATTAGATATTCCACTTCAATATATTTTTTTGTAATCTATTTATTTAGTATAATAAGTATTGTTAGTCTTCACTATAATGTTGGCCAGACTCAAAATAGTTTGATTTATGATGATTCTAGTAGGAGCTGGTTAGTTTTAAGAAATAGGGGTTATGTCATGTTATCTTTATTAATATAGTGATCATCTATCAAGTGGAGCACCAAGCAGGAATGAATAAACCCTTCTCTAAATTTTAAGGCCAAGTATGGTTCCAAATAAATCACCTACTTATAAGTCAAAAAGTGAAATAAATGACTTATTTACCAAACAACGGTGACTTATTAAATCATGGGACTTATAAGTTGTAAGTTGGTACTATTTTTATTGCTTGCTTATCCTTAAAACTTATAAGTATACCCCTTTTTTGTATGGATAAAACAACTTATAAGTCATTTTGCAACCAAACAACCATTTTACTTATAAGTCACTAAGATTTTTTAAGTCACCAACTTATCTTGAACCAAATAAGGTCTAAATCTCTATAAATTTTAGAGCACTTTAGCTCATTTTTAAGTCTAAAGTTCTATGTGATGTGGAGCTAAAGTTTAAAAGCTAAATTTAGACCACTTGTTTAAAGACTATAGATCTAAAGTTTTTAAGTCTAAAGTTATAGTCCCTTATTTTAAGGTCTTAAAAAATTTTAACCTTAAGCTATGCGCTACATAGCCTATATCAAATTCAGAAGTTTAGAGACAAGCCTCCTTGATTTTATCAGATAGCAACGTTTTGGTTGACTCTACGAAAAGTTTAATAGAAGGGTTATCCATCCTAATAACCAATGCCAATCTTCAAGACCAACAAGTGCAAGTGTTGTGAAACAGGTCTCTCTCAAGTTAGCACTTGACTTTGATTAGTTTGAGCATCAAATCTTGCCAAACCACTCAATACACCGCATCCCTCTTAATAATAGTACATTATATCTATACTCAATACGGGAAGTTAAAAAACCGCACCACTTGCATTGATCTTGCATGCCTCTTCATTGCAAGAAATATAATTGTGCAAACGATTTTGAAAATGAACACCATGCGAGAGAGTAGTCAGTATCTAAAGAAATTTGTATCATCTTTGCCTCCATGGACTTCATCATCGAATTCCAACTCTTTGGGAAAGAGAAGTAGCGAGTATCTAAAGGGAACGATCATGAAAATTAATTGATGTGCCAATTTCAAAGAAAACACAAGATAATTGTTGATTTTAGAGGAAATTATTTTCTTGGCCCAAAAAAAAAGTGCTCCTTAATTTTTTTGGCCCTTTTTTTCGAACTAGTTTATTTGGTCATAAAACGATTTTTAGCTCTTCCGTTAGTTTGATTTCTAATGGTATATACACAAAATGACTAATTTATCCCCTACCCCGACAATCTTGGCGGCTACAACTCATAGGCTATGTTACAGGCTTTCATCTTAATACAAAAGACGGATAAATCTTTTACGTGTTCGTTCGAAAAATACATACACCATTTTAATAGGTTTTCTTTTTTGATATCTATACTCAATACCGGAATCCGAACAATTAAAACCTATTGGATTGATCTTGCATGTCTCTTCATTGTAAGAAATATAGAGAAACGATTTTGAAAATGAACACCATGCCCAACTGGCAGCATCTAAAGAAATGAACATCTTTGGGTCCATTTAATTTTCATGGAATTTTGGCTCTTTGGACGATCTCACAAAAGAAACAAAGAAAAATGAACACCTTATATTTGACGTCATGCTGACATCATCTTCGTGATGATTTATTTCCATTATTTAATCATCACGTAAAATGAACTGGGCGAGATTTGCCCCCATCAAAATCCAAATTTCTGTGGTGTGGCTGCTGAATCGAGCGAGCGAGCCCCTGCACATGTGATTGAGCTTCCACCTATGGGCCGTGGTGCACTGCGGCCTAGATTCACCAACCTTGCACTCAAGTAGAAAAAAATTAATGCTGGGCCGTGCGGGTGGGAGATTAAAAAGAAAAAAAAATAATCATGTTAAAATAATTAATGATGTGTAGTTTCAAATGGCACGAGATAATGGTTGATTTTAGAGGAAATTATTTTCTTGGCCCATGCCCGGTGCTCCTTAGTTTTTTTTTTTTGCCCTTTTTTCTCAAACTAGTTCATGTCATAAAACGAATTTTTTTAGCTCTTCCATTAGTTTGATGGACTATGGTATTAAATTGTACATAAAATGACTCTTTTTACCCCTGGCATGCCCACCGCTCATAGGTCTTTCAGGATGCCTCACGAAACCAACAGGATGGGTATTTTTTTAAAAAAGGAGAGACATTGTCAGAAAATTTCAACCGCACTGCACCAAGAAATGAACAGGATGTTTAATTTACCGAATTTTGGCGTTGAGACGATCTCACAAATATAAAAAACCGTGCAACATTATAAAAAAAAATGCTGACATCAGCACGTAGATGAAGTTGTGCTTCTTTGCCCATCAGGATTTAATTTCCATCCTCCCGTAATCATGGACGAGTGGTCAAGGATGGCCCGCAAACATTGCAAGAGTGAGGGGATGCGGCCTCTCCATCTGGAAACGCATGCTGCATGCATAAGCGGCCTTCAAGGAGGGAGTGCGGTCCTTCATGCCTTCCTCTTGCGCGTTAGCACAAGGGGCAAGGGCACCCGGGCCACGAGCTTGGCCATCGATGAACTTGGCGAGACTCGCAGGAGGGCTAGCTTCCAGCAAGTCCCCGCCAAGGCGCCTCGGCGAGACAGGAGGCACATGGAGAGTGGAGAACCCGAAATCTGTTGAGCAGGCCCATGGACCAGCTAGTTTTATATGCCTCTTTTGAGGCTGGGCTTCTATGGGCCGACAGGGCAATGTGGCCATGCAGGTTGGCACATGCCGGCACAGCACGGCAGGCACGATCCGGTTTGGTGGGTTTGGCTGCTGACTCGAGCGAGCGAGCCCCTTTGCCCATGTGTACCGCTCGCTTCCATTCCATTTGGATCACGCACCCGGCCTGTGGTGCACTCCGGCCGCACCAGCTGAAGCAGGCCAAGTACTGGGTCCTGTGGGCCGTGCGGGTGGGGGCATTTTGTACAACAGATAATGGTGCATCCCAGACTCGTCACCCCAGATTGTGGCTCCGGCCCTTCTTGGCTTCTTGCCATCGATCGCCTGCTTGCATCAGTGACAAGTCACACCTGAGCGCGACTGCTGCGTCGTCTTGCCTGCCGCCTTTATTGGTCTCTTTCCTTTCCTTGGCGATGAGATGATTGCAGCAAGAGTCCGGGAACGCGCCAGATTCATTGAATCCACATCTCCACCGTAATTCAATCATCTTCTTTTTGACAACGACACACCTGCAGCCATTGGTTTCACTCCAAGGCATCGATAGTCTTGTCTCTCCTCACTACTCGCCATTCCCCCTCACTCCAGGACGGCACGGCACCCGCAGACCGCAGTGTCCCACGGAGGGAGAGGAGCAGAGCGAGGACGACGACGACGATGGCCAGCGGCGGCGCGAACACTGTTGTCCCCCTCGCCACCCCTTACAAGATGGGAAAATTTGAGCTTTCCCACAGGTACTACTACGCCCTGGCCGGCCCTTACTTTTTCGTTGGTTGGGCCAATAAATTCCCCCAGCCAATTGTCTAATCCCCTATCAGCAAACGTACAAATGGTTTTTGTTTAATTAGTTCCCCCCAAGAACAAGAAGCGGTTCGTTTCGAATCCTCTCGAGCGAGTTGCGCAACAGCTAGCTAGGGGGGGCTGGCTGGCTCCATGGATGGGCATGGGTGCGTCGTCGTCAAAGCGGAGCGGCCCAAAGTAGCTAGAGATCGTAGACGATCCATGTTGTGATTTTTAGCGATTTTATTATTATTTGGATGCAGTGTGCTGTTCATCCAAGACTAGCTAGGTTCCCCACCAATTCACTGTCCCTTCCCTTTCTTTTTCCTTTTTCTTTTTTTTTTTTCTTTATCTTTTGCCCTTCGGCCGGCAAGCCGAGGGTGTGGATGATTTGCAGGACGCAGCATCGATGCGGGTCCTCAGCGTGTGTCATCATGCATGTTGGCACCAAACAAATTAAAGTCGGTGCTGAAAGTGAAAGGTTTGGTTGGTGGCATCTCTGAATTTCGCACGCATCATTTATGTGGAGTGGAGGACAAACTTCAACCCAAAATTCTATGGCTATCAAAAAGTGGCTTGTTGCTGTTACCAGCGTTTTACTCCAGAATGGAGTTGTAGGTAGCAAACCAAGTGCAGTGAATCTTAATTTTTTTTTTCACCAAAGAATCTAGAAGTGTGACTGTGTATGTATCAGCAATTTACAAAGATCCATTTGATCCTGACAATCTCCTTTCTCTGTTTTTCTAGGGTAGTTCTCGCACCACTGACGAGGCAGCGGTCCTACGGCAATGTCCCTCAACCTCATGCCATACTGTATTATCAACAGAGGACGACTAAAGGAGGTCTTCTAATTGCTGAGGCCACGGGAGTGTCAGACACTGCTCAAGGGTGCGTGTCTACTATCAGTGGTCATCTTAATAAATTTCATTTCCACAGTTTGGCAGATGTCTAAATAAGATATGTTTTCTGTATGCATACAAGGTACAAAGACACTCCTGGCATTTGGACCAATGAGCAAGTGGAAGCATGGAAGCCAATCGTAGATGGGGTTCATCAGAAAGGAGGGATATTTTTCTGTCAGATTTGGCACGTTGGGAGAGTCTCTAATTCCAGTATGTTTACAACCTCTCGAAGCTAAAGTTAATGGTAGTGTAGTCAACTTGCAAGAAAATTATATTCAAATTTATCCATGAAGACTTCAGGACAACATTAGTTATGTTTGTCATAAACCAAGATATTTGTGTGCTCATACTACAGAGTTTATGTAAATAAAATTATACCAACAAACATTAAATGCTCTGATGCAGCTTTTCAGCCTAATGGGCAGGCTCCAATTTCAAGCACTGATAAGCCACTAAAACCTCAAGTGAGAGCCAATGGTGTAGATGTGGCTACTTTCACACCTCCTAGACGCTTAGAGACTGATGAAATCCCTTTGGTCATCAATGACTTCAGGGTAGCTGCTAGAAATGCAATTGAGGCTGGTAAGCTCCCTTTTGCACTCTGAAATGTTCAGATTAGCTTACAAAGAACGAACAAATGTTTTTTTTTTTACTTTAGTCCGAATTATTTATCGATCAGTAGAAAGTTAGCACACACAGGTTCTTATCGGATATCTGTTAAATGTTGAGCAACTACTAAGTAGTTTACTGTATGTAGGGTTTGATGGTGTTGAAATCCATGGAGCTCATGGTTATTTGATTGATCAGTTTCTAAAGGATCAGGTCAATGATCGCACAGACAAATATGGTGGCAGTTTAGAGAATCGTTGTCGGTTTGCACTAGAAGTAGTTCAAGCTGTAGTTGATGAGATTGGTGCTGACAAGGTCGGGATAAGGCTGTCACCTTTTGCCAATTATTCTGATGCACCGGAATCAAACCCTGAAGCTCTAGGCCTGTATATGGCAAATGCACTAAATAAATTTGGAATCCTCTATTGCCACATGGTGGAGCCGCGGATGGTATTACTTGGTGAAAAATTTGAAAACCCCATACAGTCTTCGTCCAATGAGGGATGCTTTCAAGGGAACATTTATAGTTGCTGGGGGCTACAACAGGGAGGATGGAAATAATGCAATCTCCACTGGATATGCTGATTTGATTGCATACGGGCGCTTGTTTTTGTCTAATCCTGACTTGCCACGAAGGTTAGAAATAGATGCTCCCCTTAACAAGTATAACAGAGACACATTTTACATCCCTGATCCAGTTATTGGGTATACTGACTACCCATTTCTTTCGTCAGATGTGTAAATGCCCATTTTCAGCAAAGTCCGATCCTGTTTAGATTGAGTAGCTATATAGTTGCTGTACCAGTAATATCAGAGGAATAAATCATTGGTCTGGATGGATGCCTCATTTTCATGTATATGGACAAATCAATATGATAATTCAACTGTGCCTCAAATCTTGTAGTAGTAAAGAGATTGAGAAGAGACCAATCAGTTATGAAGTCTGTTTAAAAAAGACAGCCTGGTTTACCAGCTACTACCATGATCCTGTTGTAGTCACATTGGGCTTGCATGTTTCCTCATTTTGCTTCCACATGTGTGCCAATGGTTACTGCCAAAGCCCTGAGTTTGTAAGTGAACTTGTTTTGGGTGATTTGTCTGAATATTGTGTCAAATGAATATGTGATTTGCCTTTCAAAAAAAAAGTCAATAAAAGGTATTGTATCTAATCTTAATGAAATGTTATGGCAAAGTTCTTTCAGATGTCTTTCAAATTCCACTAGTCATTAAGCTTTTCAGAAAATTAATTGGTTAAGCATATATTGAAATGATTATCCATCTATGAAGTATAATTACACCTTGTTGTTACTAAAAGGATCAGGCTTATGGATCAAAGGAACCTTATGTCTTAGCTTTAATCGTGGATATCACTACCTAGCACTAAGGTTATTCACGATTCTAACATGCATATTTGACACTAATTCGTGCTACGTCGTATTTTTGCACATTGGCATGTACAGCGACGCTTTTGACAACTAATTTATCTATAATGATGTTTTTAAAATGAAGTAGAGTTGTGATACTGAGAAAGAAAATTTCCAGACAAATCTGCACATATCATTTTTATATGACCAGTCTTATATACAGTGGTATTGATAATCGAAGATTAGGAGTTTGATCGCATCTATTTTAGAACATCACTTATTTTAAATCAAGGGAATAGTAAAAAGGCAGCATTATTAGTCCAAATGGAAATAAAAGCTATGTAAGGGCTCATGCTTATTGCGTTCCAACTTTAGCATCTTGGAAATGCTAGAGTTTCATGTGTCATTAATTTCGTGAAACTTTTATGTGGTGCTATAGGCTTATATATAGCTGCTACTCCCGTCGATAACTTCTCAAAAGTGTACGGTAGATGCACTAAAGCATTAACTTGGATTTGTTTGCTGGTAATCACTAATACCTTTTAAGAAAGAACCTTTATGTTATTCCTTACAATTTCTACTCCCTCTGTCTTTTTTTTTTTTTTTTGAAAGATTACTCCCTCCGTCTTGAAATACATGATATCCAAGCAATATTTTAGACCAAATAAAGAGTTTGGCAAATGACTAAGGGATGTTTGGATCTTTCGCTCAGCCTCACCTCGCCTTACTGGGTAAGGATACTCGTTTGGTACAATCGTACAACGTAGAATCCTTGCTTACCAAGCAATCTTGTCTACTGTGGCAAAGTTTTCCTTGCTAGCACAGGAGAGCCGAATCGACTCGATCTCTGCGCAAGCAAGATCACGTAAAATCTTCCTTTTATAAAAAAAGTTAATTAGTTACAACAAATTACATGTATAAAATAAGAAAAAATATCCTTGGTGATGGATGCAACGAGGCTAAAACCTTCAAAACAGCTCAGAAGTAAACCTTCGAAACAGCTCAGAAGTAAACCTTCACTCAATAAAGCAATAGAGGGCCAACAGTCCACGGACGGGAAATGGGCAAAGGTAAAACAGGGCACCATGGAATGATCGTACTTCGCAAGCCATTGAGGATCCGAGATTGCAAAAATCCCCAAAACTCAGGATGACAGCATGTTTCTCGCAAGAAAAATCACATTAAGATTTATATGCTTATCAAAGGAGTGGTCCTGGTAAACTGCAATCATGATCCACATGGAACCATATAGTTTTTCTTTAGTTTGATAGTTTGATCAATCAAGATTTTGTTTGAGTTGTGCGTGCTCGAATTTAGTATATATATATGTACACCTGCTGAAAGCTTCTTATTAGCAGAGGTCCAGAAGCCAAGTTTACAAACAAACATTTTTCTTTAATTAGAAGTTTAATGTATGTAGTGGCACCTCAGCAGCTAAGAAGTGTGCACCTTTTCTACTTTGTGCTATTTAGAAATAAGTTTAGAGCACATAGCTGACCAATGTTGTTTTCTGTAATTTGAAAGAAAATAAGCTTAGAAGAAAGGTAGGTGCAGATTTTGAATTTTTGTTAGTCTGACCTTTCAAAATAGAACAAGTTCTTATAACAATGTAAAGTGTAAATGTCTACATGGGATATATTCCTCACTAAATATTCAGTATGATCATCGACAATTTGATTGTTTAATCTGGGCAGTACAGCTGACATGAATTTATTTATTCATTTAGAAAATAACTTTATGCGCTCTGAACCTTTTTTTTTTTTAGTATATAAGAGAAGAAAGCAATATGCACACCAGGAACATATATTTTAGTTAGAGAAGATAGCAAGACATCATGTACGTCTAAGCTACCAAAGGGCTTGAACAACACCGGATTTGGAACGGTTTTATTACATATACAAGAAAAAGGACAAGCGACCTACAACTCGGATTAACACTATACACTATAACGTACATAGGGGGGAAAAAAAAACTGTTGCAAAACACATTGCTAGTAGGATATTTTTCGCTCTCTGACTCTAACGATCAACATAGTAAATGAAAGTAGAAAAATTATATACACTGTAAGGGAACAGTTATTTATTATCTGAATATTGACAACTAAAACATAGAGTTTACACATATACATAATCTGTTAAATGCTAATAATTTGGTAAAAATCCACATATAAACATACTATGATTAGAATTTATCATCTTTCTTTCCTTCCAGGTTAGAGTCCTTATTTTTACAACAAAAACAACCTTAAGATATGCTACACAGCCTACCACTTAAAGAACAATGGCGTTAAATAAATCCAGAAAAATATGAACACTAGCATCAAGTTGAAGATTGAATCGTAGTGTAGGATTTACTGGATGATTTGTATGATGTCATTGGCTCATTGCTGTGGCTCGCTGCTGGGATTGATCATGTCGACTTCCAATATATACTTGAAGATAACTGGTTTAGAATATAAGATCTAAAGCAATATTAAAGGGCTTATCAAAGGAGTGGTCCTGGTAAACTGCAACCATGGTCCACATGGAACCATATAATTTTTATTTAGTTTGATAGTTTGGTCAATTAAGATTTTGTTTCACTAGAGCGTGCTCAAATTTATTATATGTACGCCTGCTGAAAGGTTCTTATTAGCAAGAAAAGGAGTGGTCCTAACGTAGTGCATGTTATTGCTTTATTCTTTTGTTTTAGTACCTGCCTATTTGGGAATGTGCAAATGATAAGGTTCTGGCTCTTGAGTGAACTATGCAATCTTCTCCTCAATTAAACAAAATTGCAGTGCCAAGCAGCAAATTGAAACCTGCTAAACAGCTAAACAGCTGGTAGTTTGGTTGTTCAAGTAGGTCATGCCAAAAGAACAGGTTGTGCCTCTGACAGCTCTGTTTGATATTCTTTTGGTTTGTGTTGGAGTTTACAAAGAAAGCAAAGGTCCAGAAGCCAAGTTTACAAACAAACAGTTTTTTTAATTAGAAATGTGGTGTGTGTAGTGGCACCTCAACAGCTAAGAAGTGTGCACCTTTTCTACTTTGTGCTGTTTAGGATTAAGTTTGGAGCACACAGCAGACCAATACTGTTTTCTGTAATTTGAATCAGATGGCAAGCATCAAGAATATGAGCTTAGAAGAAAGGTAGGTGCAGATTTTAAATTTTAATTAGGCTGACCTTTCAAAATAGAACAAATTCTTATAACAATGTAAAGTGTAAATGGCTTTACATGGGATATATTCCTCACTACATATTCAGTATGATCATCGCCGACTTGATTGTTTAGTTTGGGGCAGTACAGGTGACATGAATTTATTTATTCATTTAGAAAAATAACTTTATGCGCTCTAAACCAGTTAGTATCTACCTATACACTTTTGCTAGCAAGCTACTATAGCTACAGAAACTGTGACTCCCGAGGCAGTTGGGAATCAACATGAAACGAGACCTAACTTGATGTCTGAAATTTCAAGGACAGAATGATTTCCCAGTGGTTTTGGCAGCTTCCCTACAAGGTTTCATGTGTCAGTGTCACAATTTATTGCCGTTATCAAAACAATATTTTTTTTTTTTTATGTGTCAGATGTCTGAAATTTTCCTCTACTGCATATGCAAGTGTAATTTTTTATTTTCATATGTTTTTTTTTTACAAAATGCCTTTTGAACCTCAAATTTTTATGACAATTGTGCGCTGTTGGTGTGTATTTTTTTTTTAAAAAAAAAACTCCTAAGTATGGTTTAATTGGGTTTTCACGGATTATACTGAAGATGTGGTTTGCACCAAATATTTGGCCAAGATGCACAACTCTCCTTCATGTTCAAGAAAACTGATCTATATACAGCTCCCCTTCATGTTCAGGAAAAATGATCAAGGGTGACAGTTCAGATCCTGTATGCAGGCCTTTACAGAGTGGAAGGACTGGCCTACCAGTTATTCCTTGTCCTAAGGAGTCAGGAGCGACAATAAAATGCTCACTTCCTTGGTGGATCCAAGTCGCCATTTGCCTCAAGTGCAAGAGGGAGAGCAAATTGGTCACAACAATCTCTGAAGCTAGTCAAAACTAGAGGGAGGTTGTGTGCACAAAACTAGAAAAGAACAAGGAATCGAATGGCTCGTGGTAAGGTTCAGATGAGGAGGATAGAAAACCCGGTGCACCGGCAGGTCACCTTCTGCAAGCGGCGAATGGGCCTGCTGAAGAAAGCCGAGGAGCTATCTGTTCTATGTGATGCTGCTATTGGTGTCATCGTGATCTCCCCTCATGGCAAGATTTATGACTTAGCCACCAATGGGTCTGTATTTCTTTCATGTTTATTGATGCAAACGTTACTATGCACAGTGATCATTGTTCATTTCTTTAAGAATTTTATATGTTAGGAACATGCAAGGTTTGATCGAGAGGTACAGGAGAACCTATTCAGAAATGCATGGTGAAAGTAGCAACCACAACAAAACTCAGGTCAGGAACTGATAGTATGCATCAAGTCATGTGGCTCCGCAGTTTAGTACAATTAACAGAAAGAAAGATTGAGGAAACTTTTGCATAGTGCACCTGTCCTCGGGGCATTTGTTTATCGGTGATGCTAAGGACTTCACAAGCACTAACAATCATTCTGTATGCTGATATTCTCTTGTTTTTTGCAGATAATAAAACAAGAGGTGTTAGCGTTAACGCATGAAATTGATTTGCTTCAAAAGGGATTCAGGTGAAGTAATAACTGTGTTTCATGTATACTGTAAAAAATCATAATCAACTCTGCATACTGACTTTTCTTGAGTAGAGTAAAATTATTATCTTGAATGCTGCATGCCTTTGCAAAAATAGTGTGTATGGCATGCAGCATCAGGAAAAGAACTGTAAATGTTAATAATAGCACAAAGGTTGGACAAGAGTAACACATGTTTCATGACATCTCTTCATCCATGAAACAACTTCATAAATGTATCGCCAGGATTGGCGCTATTGGAGCTATATGTAAATTCAAAACGCCGCTATTTCCACGCTATTGCACTATTTCCACGCTATTGTGCCGCTATAGCACGCTATTGGCGCTATATAGCTCATACTGCGGCGTAGAATTATAAATAGCAGATACCCATAGCGGCGAATAGCATCCATACATTTTTCATAGCCCGCGATCAAAAACTTGGCTCTTCATAAATGTAGCCAAAGAGCTCAGAATTCAGAAGAATTATAAGTAGCTAAAGATGTTCCTTCCTATTGCTTTTATTTTCTAAAACAGAACCCATACAGCTATACAGCTGCATAAACTTCAGAGTGGATGCAGCTTCATAGTTATATTTATGTTCCAACAGTTTACCAGTATGAGTTGATGGGTCATGTTGAACTACCAAGAATCCACAAATCACAAGAAATTGCCAGATTATTCCAGTATTTGGTAAACAATTATAGTATTGGTTGCAGACCTCATGACAGATCTAAGCACATCAATGCAGGTACATGCATGGAGAGAATGGAGAAACTGATATAAACCACATGAACTTTGACGAGCTCCAAACCCTTGAAAATAATCTTGAAATGTGGCTAAATAGCATTCGCTCCCAGAAGGTATGGTTTATACGCTTCTTGATCATATAGATGAAATATTTTCCAAAAAAGAAAAAAAGTATGTGCAAGTTCTGATGTACTGCTCTCATATGTTGAACAGATGCAGATCATGTCTAGGGAGATTGAGATGCTCAGGAACAAGGTTGGTTCAGTATTTGTCGCTCTGTTCCTGCAATAAACTCAGGTTTAGCAATTTCCGTCACCAATGCTTCTTTGTGTTCTGCAAATGTTTTGCAGGAAGCCATACTGCAGGCTGCTAATGGCGTGCTTCAGGAAAGGGTACTGCCAATCTACATGTCCTTTCTTTTAATACACATAAAGAACGCTCTCTCTGAAAAATCGCATTAGGATCTAGGAATGGACAATAGGCCTACCTGTCTGCCCCTTTATCTATACAAAGGCCAGAGTGACAAACATTGCTGTGAACCATAGGTCATTAGGGATAAGCACTGCCAGGAAGATAGCCTGCCCGAGATGGCTCCGATAGAAACTATAGACTTTTGACAAGACTTGGGATTAATTCTTCCTCGTTGCTTTATTCTTGATTGAGACACTGCCTCCCTTTAAAAAGACACGATTACTTGACCCCTAGGTAATATCCAACCAAATTCTAGCAAACCATATCTAGAAGATAGCAATCCTAAACAAACTATGCTAATTGATCTAATCTTTCTTATCATCTTTATGTCTTGATGTGAAGGATAGACGGGCTGGTCCTCTGGCCAACCATATCAGACATACATGGTTGCGTTAAGGGTTAGAGGCTTACAGCACATTACACACTAACTTAATCTTGTGCATGCAGATAATTGAACAGAATGGGATTCTGAATATCAGCAACACGGCAACTACACCACAAGCACCGTTCCAGCTAACCATGGGGAGTAACTACTATTTCTAGGCAAAGATGTCATCCCATGAATTTATACCTTCCGTTCCAAAATGTATGGTGTTTAATTTTGTTCTAAGTCAAACTTCTTGACCAAGTTTCTAGAAAAACATATCAAATCTACAGTACAAAATAAATGCACCTTTGGGACAACTTAATGGTGGGTTTAATTAACTAATTTGACGTTGTAGATGTTGGTGCATTTTTTACAAACTTGGTCAGAATTCAAAAAGTTTGACTTGGGACAAAACTAAACACAATCTATAGTAGTAACTCATAAGCTATGTTTCCAGTTCAACTAGGCTACCATTCAAGGACATCATAATCAGATCCTGACTGCCACTCCATCTTGGGGAAAATTAGTATTTGTATCTATGCAAGCTCTATGAGTGTAAATAAACTACTTTTTAAGATTGAATTATCTCTGTTCAATATTGTAGAACTTTGTGAATATACTGATAAAATTTGGCAGTCTGAGTTCTGGCTCAGATTCATTTCGAGTTTCTCACCACCACACTTTTGCAACTACATGTGTTTCAAAACAAACGAAGGCAGAGAAACACGTGTAGCAGATATCATTTTACTGATTCTTGAAAGACATACATTGTTGTGCCTTATGCTGAACAGCATCTACTCTTCTGCTGCTCTTGTTGAATTGGCTGCCCTTTCATCTGAATTACATTGGAGGGCTTCCTCTCCAGGGCTGCCTGACTGCCTGCTTTACTGCAGATGAGACAAGGAATTTTCCAGCTCAGGATAATCCCTTTGAGTGAAACCAGAAAACCGCTTTGACATACCTTTTCTTAATTGCAGCAGACATTGCCAAGAACGCCTCCTCGACGTTGATCGAGTCTTTAGCACTCGTTTCGAGGAACGGGATGCCTATCTCTTCAGCATAAGCCTGCACTTATTTCTGTTGCCGATTTAGCTCAAGAAAGTTTACAAAGGTCAACCATTGTTTGCTAAACTACTAAAATATTGATGAATTAATAAGGTACTTGGAAGTTTTGACCTGTGCTACTGAAGTATCAACAGTCCTGCTCTCAGCTAGATCACATTTGTTGCCAACAAGAAGCTTGCATACGCTGTCATTGGCATATCGGTCAATCTCACTAAGCCACTGCTTCACATTGTTGAAGCTCTCCATGTCTGTGATGTCATAAACAATCTGTGGACATTTGGGCAACGAAGATGTGAAATGCAGGTCTAAAACTTTAGGAAATTTATTTGCAAGTTGAATAATGTATTTACAATTATCCCATGAGCTCCGCGGTAGTAGCTGCTTGTAATGGTCCTGAACCGCTCCTGCCCTGCTGTGTCCCACTGTAGAAACATACAGCATCAGTCATCAGGTGCAACTAATATCTGACCAAATTGCATATAACAGTTGCTGCTTTGAATAAAAAAATCCCAAGTAGTTTTTCAAAAAAAAAAAACACAAATAAAAAGCTCAGAAGCCAAGATGAATGAGCAGTGACGTTTCAGTCTTAAGCTTTTCTTTCATGCCAGGAACTAGCCAATACATGTTGTTCAATAAAGACTCAGAGAGTTAGATCTCTACCCATTTATATCATCATTAATTGACATAAGAACAAGAAATTGTATCTTTTTATGTTGACCTAAATGATTTTTAGCATTTCTTTACATCATGGGCTGTTATGCCCCTACCACCATGGCATTGTGTGTTCTCAACCAAATTGAATTGGACCCCAAAAAACGAAACTATAGAGTGGATTGGGTCCAGCTTTTTCTCTGTGACTTCTGTACGTGTACCAAACATTGCCAACATGTAACGTGTTCAACTGCTCCCAAACATTGTCATAAGTGGTACTTGTAAAACTGTTGAGGAAACCACTTACAATCTGCAGCTTTATGGTCTTGCCCTCCATCTCGATCGTGCGGATTTTCTGCACAAACAGAACCAGGAAAATGGGATGGTCAGTAGATCAAAGAACACCCCAAATGCCCTGAAGTTCAGATGGGAGAAAAAAAAACACCAAGAATGCATGCAACATTCTAAGAGGAACCAACTCACAAAGTCAACACCGATCGTGCTGATGTAGCTGTCCACATAGGAGTCATCCTAGATGAACAGAAAGGGAAGAATAAGGGGGTAAGGTGACTGACCACAGAACCCTATGATCTGCAGCAAATTAATGGTGGGCATCAATGGGGACTGCCTGACTCACAGCGAAACGGAGGAGGAAGCAGGACTTGCCCACCGAGGAATCGCCGATCAAGAGAAGCTTGAACAGGTAATCACTGTCGAACGACAAGCAGGCAAACAGGGCCAAAATTTTGGTACGCTGAAGAGAGGGAAAATAAGAGGCGAAATAAGAAAGGGGAGTAATAACAAACTTACAATTCGTTGCTCATTGCTCTTCCCGCCATCGGTTCCAAGAACAACGCGGAGGAGTTCCAAGAACAATGCGGAAGAGAGCGGAGTGAAGAATGAAGATGCTTCTGCGAGGGACAAGGTGAGGAGGACTCGTGAGAGGGAGCAGATGCAAAACCTCTGGGAAGTCTCCTCTCTCACTCACCTCGAGAAACCGCAGGTGTATAAACTAAGCAACCGATCCGGTGAAGCATTTGTTTTTATCGAACTGCGGAGCGTCGTGACGTCGGACTGCTCCCTGCTCCCTGCTCCCTGGGTATTTTATGAGATGACAGGGATTCACGGGCGCGCCGCACCGGCCGCTCGCAGCACGTGCACTTGGCACTGCTTGCACTGTCAAAAGTGCCAAAGACTATCACGATCTTAGTGTGTACAGTACTAGCTTTCTGCTCTCCGAAGTACTGTACAAACAACGTTGCTTTTTGTGCTTTTAGCTGGTGAGAGAAGTGTCATGTGAGCAACACAAGGGCAGCAGCCAAAGTATCTGTACAAACCTCGTCTGATACATTGTACCAGCACATATATAAGATCACATAAAACATACAGTTAAGTCGTGCGCCTGCTTTCTACTAGCTACTAATTGAGTACTGCTGAAATAAGTAAGCTAGTATCTTCTTATGGTCGCTCGACTGGAATCCAGTGTTCGGGTCAATCAGATATGGCACCTGCAACACCATGAATATTCGTGAGTTCGAAGTTACCCTTGCCTCACCCTTTTTCTGTTGGAGAGGTAAAGTTATCATATCATGAAAATGGTCAGTTGCTACTTCTCATGGTGCACCATACGGCTAACAGTATTACCTGCTTAGAGCCCGACTTCCTTAGAAGCAAATCCGTCTTTGATGATCCCTCTCCAACGTTCTGGAGAATATAAGGAAGTTCCAATTCACAGAGAGCCTCTCGAACAATCCTTGCATACTGAATCCATAACATGCAAAGGGGGAGGGCACCACCATAAGAGACTGATAATACAGCTAATAATTTGCAACATGACAACAATGAGAACAGCGATTTCTCACAGAATTATTCTCATATGAGAAGAGCTCCAACTTCTCTGCAGGTACAGCACCAGCTTTCTTCCACAGTGTCATTCCTCTTCCAGCTCTAAGAAGTGTGGGCACCCATCCAGTGAAAATTGTGCTGCAGAGAGATGGGGAGGGCATGAGAATCGCATACATTGAAAAGAAATTTCTCCAGACCCAATATAGAAAGTATTTTCCTTTTATTCATCCCTCAACATCATCAAGTATGAAGCATATCGCCACGGTTAACATAAGGTAGGTAACATAAGCTTCACAAAACAACTAAACAAGCAAAGGTGGATACCTCTCGAGAAGTCCAGGAGAAGGACTCTTTCCTTGTCCATAATGCCGGAACAGGTACTTCACAATATCTCCTGCACATCCAATCCAAGAACATATTAGTATCCAAATTTATTATGTCGTTATAGTAGTGAACTTGCACTGCACTATACAGAATTACAGTTAGAGACAATAACTAAATCTTATCCTATAGCTCACTGTCTTTTTGACTGCAGACCTAAAAGTTTCAGAGACTCAATGTCATGGAATTGTAGCAGATAGCAAACCAAAACAGTGTGAACAAAGTGTGCTTGGGTTCTCTTCAAACCAAAACAAATAATCAGAACTTACCACTTTCATACATTGAGATACCAGTACTAGCGTCAACAAGCAGTGGAAACCTGTGTACAGATATTACAGTTCAGTGACAGTAAACAGTGCATCAGAAGATTTATGGCCTGCTCAGTAATGCCAACAATGTTTAATGAACAAACAAGGAATTCAGAAACTTTCCAAGATTTGTTTCAGAAAATTTCCAAGATATATTCACTTGAAGCATTGTCACATCTATTAGTAAATAGTAATACTTAGCAGGTGAAAACATACTGCTCCTTCCCTCCAATTTTCTTGACCACATCTCTATGCCTTAGTGACCCTTTTGGACAAGGATAAACCTGAAACATTATTAGGAATAAAAATTAGTACTATTGAGAAGACAGCATCAGAATGCAACATCAATAGCCAGCACCAACTACAATGCAGGTAGAGCTGGTACAGGTAAAATGGCTGCATGGTGTTCCTGAGTACTAATTCACAGTATCATGCTTCGATTGCAGAACTGAAGGGACATTGTAAGACAAGGTTGAGCACCTCTGCAGAAAGATCAAGCTCGGTCATGGCCTCCCGGACTCTCCTACAGAAGGGGCATGCCTCTTTGGAACAAGAACAAGGGATTCAATCAGTACATTGCAGAAACCAGAAGTATCAGCCTCCGACCATAGGTAACAGAATTTATCGTTTTACCAACCAAACTCATACAATTGAAGAGTTGGAGTGCCTATTGTCAAATCTATGTTCTCCCTGCTGCTAGTAGTCACTTTTGATCCCCATGGCAATCTAGCTAAACTTGAAATTGAAGATGTCGTCACCTGGGGAACAAAAGTAGCCACATATACACAAGTCATGGAGGGTGAACAAAAGGAAGATTACCCTATATACACTAACAACCAGTAGATAATAAACCAGATAAACATGGAATGAAAAATAATGAATAATATCTGAAGTAACAAATACATGGGACTGGTAAAACTTTTCTGAAATTTCGCATATTAATCTATCTAGCCATATAATTCAGCATCCAATTTTGTGATTCAGCGTCCAACCAGAACTCTGAATTCTAATCCAAGTTGGTAAAAGTTGAGGGTTCAGCCGCGAAATTTACCTCCACAACGTCGTTCCGTTGCTGCGAAGGATCGCCTCCCTGCTCACAAACTCACACAAAGCAACACCAGTTTTTTTTAGTAATAAATAACCAAGCCCGAAGTTGGGCAACTGACAAATCCGACGCAAGCTTGTTACCCCGAGGAGTTTGAGGAGCGGACACAGGAACGACAAGACGCTGCCGCTAGTCGTTGAGGTGGTTTCAGTTCCGGCGCTGGGAGGGCGCGCTCCCGCTCCGGCGAGGGTTCGGGCGCCGCGGCGACTGGGAAGGTAAGCTCGACCCGGAGCGGCAGCGCGCTGCAGCGCTGCGGGATGGAGGTGGGGATGGCTGTGGCCGGCGGGTGGGAGAGCGGCAGCATGGCAGCCAGCGCCGGTCGGAGGCGCCCTGGAGCTGGGAGTCGGCGTGACCAGTGACCACTGACACCGGCGTGTGGTGGTGATGGCCGCCGCGGGAGGCGGACGGGCGGTTCGGCTGGGATCGAATGGTCTCAGTGGGCCGGGCTACTGAGTCGTCGTGGCCCCTCGCGCGGACCAGCCCGATGGGCTTTTTGGTTGCTATAAAGAATCGGCAGCCCAGGATACCCGACCGCGGCCGAGCGAGCCTGCGAGATCAGAGTTCAGGTTTCTTATCGAGAACGCACTTTGTTTTATTTTTCGACAACAAAAACACATTCTGTTTTGGTTTGACGCACGGAACTAACCCGCCCTTCATTAGATCGTATCTTCCATCCATCTAATCACGTCATCGACTCATCCCTCCGATTAAAAATCCTGTCGAACCCATGGCGCTGGACGTGGACGTGCTGATGATGAATGATGATGTCGGATGTGGGATACTCACTGAAAAAAATGGATTTCTAAAATTATCTCAAAGTCAAACTTTTTGAACTTTGACTGAATTTGTAGAAAAAAACATTAAGATTTATGTTGTCAAATTAGTATCATTAGATTAGATTTCTCATATAAAATATTTTCATAGGGGGCTCAATTTATATCATAAATGTTGTTACTCTTTTCAATAAAGTTTTTTAAACTTAAAAAAAGGTTGGTATGGATTCTATAAATTGGTTTATTCGGGGACAGAGGGGAGTACTTCCCAAAAAAAGAGCCTCTTAGTTGGGGACAGGCACCACATCTTTTCGGCGGCCCCGGATTTCGGTACCTGTGGTCCTAGATTCAAAAATCTGATATGGCATGGTCATAAATTCCATCACATTGTATTGTCCTACTGGAGGCGAAGAAGACAGGAATGGCTCGAGCTCAGGCGAAGAAGAAGGACTGGAGGATTTTTTTCAAAGGTGACATGGTTGGGGACAAGAAGGGGTTTTTGTGACTAGGTGGCGGGAGCCACCGGGTCGTGAAAGCCAAGGGTAGAGGGGTGTGAGGATGATGCTAGAGAGCGTAGCACTGAAGATTTCGGGAGGGATGATGTTTGGGGCCAATGAGCACTACAAATTATACTTATGAAAACCAACATGTAAAAACTTGCAACTCAACTCGTTAGGTTCGATTTTTTTCCATTTAGTTCGTTGACATGTAAAAACTAAGTGCTCATGGCGCTTTTCAAGAACAAACGAGAACAAGAACGAAGTCTTTTTGGTGTTTCTCAATATATTAGCAGCTATTTATCTCGTAGTAAAAGGAAAGCTAAAAATAGGAAAAGAAACAAGCAACTTGCAATCACGAACAAGGACTTTCTCAGGAGTAATTTTTCCAAGCCAAGCTCTTAACGCTATTATAAAGGAATAATTACAGATTATACTAATAGTGTTTTTATTGTACAATGTGGGGTGGGGGGGGGGCATGGCCCCTGCCCACCCCAGCTTGGCCACCGGTGATGAGAACGAGTGAGGGAGAGGGCAGAGGAGGAGGGGTGCGAGCAGTGAAGGAGAAGAAGACGATGTGAGGGGGAAGGTTGTGAGCAGTGAGGGCGAAGAAGACGATGGGAGGGGGAAGTCACGGCAGAGAAAACGTGACGCCACGATCTCATGGAGTCTGCCCTATAGGATTTCACGGAGAGAAAATTCTTGCAGGTCCACTCCACCAGCTGCGCATCTGAACCTTGTGTCCGTTCCGTGCCCAACCAAACTTTTACCGACCTGACACCCACAAACAATTCTGCCATCGAGGCACCTTCAATCTCGTCAATCGCGCTCAGTCCGGCTAGTCCCTCTCTCTCTAAAAATCAAAATCATCAACAGCTGTGACCAAAGCGACGTGTCGACCGAGCTGTTTACGTACGTGTGCATATATGGCCATATGAGCGGGACCATATGCAATCATGGCCGATCGAGCGACGATACATATGCATACGAACGCAATGATACGTGAACATCACTCGCGCTAGCTAAGCTGTTGGTGCATCTCTTTCGTCATGGCTTCTAGCTGTCGCTCTTGGTGCAACGTTACGACCGCGGCCTTGTAGGCTGTAGGACACGGAGACGTGCGCGGAGCCGTACGTCACGGACGCACGAACGATCGACGCATGCCACCGATCGATCGATCGACCTGGGCACACTTGGCCAACTTGTTACCACGTACTACTACTACTGAGAACGATCGATCTCCCGGATGGAAACTTCTGATGCATGCATGGCGATGGCGACTCTCGGCAAATCATAGACATATATTTATATATTGGATTTTGTTAAAGACTTAAAGGTAAAAACCAGCAGGCCAATCAGCGTCCAAAAGATTCGAACACTATTTGGTGCACGGGCAATCCTCCGAGATTGGAGGATCAAGCCGCATACGAACAGGAGAGATCAACGTCCTGCTGCAATAAAATTTCAAGTCCATAAGATTAGAAGGGAAGATAATCAAATGGCGGATCATCTAGCCAGACAAGCTCTTCAAACTGCTCTTTTTTAAAACTGGCGCCGACGCCCCTATTTGTGTTCCGCCCCACCCCTGAAATTGCCCCTTAGTGGATGCGAACGGCTCTATACACATAAACTATGGCGGTTTAGCGGCGAAATTCCGGCGCTAATGCAATATAAATTAGCGTTTGTTAAAAAATCGCCTCGCACTTTTTTCGCCAAACGCGTGGTTAGTTTATTTGTTTAATTATATTTAATACTCTATTTATGCGCCGGCCGAGATTTAATGTGGTTCGGTATTGTAGTACTTTTGGGGGGCGACGGAGCCATGGCGTGGGATACCAAAAGGTGAAGGAACCAGGCCAGCAGCGTCCAAAAAGGCATCTAGTCCATTTGTACTGAATCGGCCACGGTTAGGGGTCAGGGCCTACTCCCTCCGGGGAAGAAGAACGTCATTTTTGCACTTTAATCATGGAAGCGTGATGGGGAAGATGAACAATTATAAAATAAATAAATTAGCCGCGACGCCGCGTATCCAAAAAGCCATCTAGTCCATCCATTTATTGAATCGGGCACGGCCAGGGGCCAGCTGCTCACGTCGTCGTCCATTACCAGAGCTTGCAGAGTACGTACTTATACAGCACGTACTGTACGTACGATAAGCACGACTGCACGTCGTTGTCTGCGCGCTTAGCTAGCTAGGTCTGCGCGGCTGATCCAGCACCCGCTCCATTTAGCAGACGACAGACTGCATCATCCAGATTCCAGATCATCTCGTACAAGTAGTACATGAGCTATATATCCTAGGCCTAAAAGTTTGGATGAACTAATGTTTATTAGTTGAGCTAAAGCAAGCACAACTGCAACCACGAACAACCAAAAAGGTGCGTGCGCGTAGGCGAGGACGACGGAAGAAGGAGATGAGGAGCACGGACGGATCGACGACGTACCGATGGGCCGGCCGGCCGGGGCGATCAATGATGGTGATGCGACGATGGATGCACTAGGCACTAGCTAGCTAGCTCATGCGCGCGGCGGGCGGCTCTCCGGCCGGTCGATCCTTTTCTTTGACCGGCCGGTCCGTCGTCCGTCACGTCCCAGTGGTACTACGCGCGCGCGCGCATGATTGACGATGATGACCGCCGGATCGATCGGAATCAAGGCTGGCCGCGCGCGTCAAGATCGGCCAGCTCACTCAACACTCGCTCGTACGCGCTCCTATTGATCGATCCCGTACGATCGAGCGCGTGTCGACGAACCACACCCACCGTCGGGGACTGGGACCGCCCCGCCCCCGGCCGGGTTCTGTTGCTGTAGTTGCATATAGGCGGGGCCGGGGGCGGCCTTGCATCGCGCCGCGCACGGGCGCGCCGGCCTGGCTGGCGGGCCGGGGCGCCCCACACGGCCGGTGCGGTGGTGGCCTAGCGTCCTCCCGGTTGCAAGCGTCCTGCTCCGCGCCCTGCAGGTCCGGCGGGGCATCCGTGCAGTGCAGTGCATGCATGCGCGCCACCTCCACACGGGTGTGGAGCGGATCGACTAGTCAAATCCGACCGCGGTCACAGGTCAGGGTCGAGCTAGGGTCGACCCGAGGGTCCCGGCGCACGGAGAGCTGGGTGACGCAGCGGCTGCCGCGGCCACAAGCGGCGCTGCCGCCACCGTGTGTGGCTCTCCTTCGGCCGACATGCCCGGGGTTTCCGCGCGCACGTACGGACAGCAGAGCTCGATCGAGAGGGATCCACGCACGCGCGCACGCTTCGAAACGGATCGGATCGGACCTACGAATAGTTTCAACATTCTCTCGTGTGTGCCGAGCTAGAAGCGTGTAAATATACTACTCTGTGTAACTGATGTACACAGAACGGCCTGGAAGACGCAAAGCTGACACTCCATCCTGGGACATTATTTATCGTGTTCGGTTGGTCGTTTCTGCGGCTGGTGTTATTGATAAGCGGGGGGCTGATAAGTTGAATTGTCCACGCGAATTCCGTGTATATAAGATGAGTCGATGGAGACGATGATGATTATATGAAAACACATCTACTGGTTAGTGAGATATATATATACATACTAGCTAGTATACATAGTAATATAGCATATGTCATCATTATGCACTCAAGAATGGTTGGTTGTTGTATCTGCCGTGCTCCACACCAAACGCGGATGATATATATAGGAACAGGGACACAACATGCAGCTAGAGCCGTCGAAGTCCATGCGAGAAACTCCATCATCTTGCAACTACCCAGCACCCACGCACACAATGATTTGGGTTTGGCTGATCCCTGTACGGCTGTGTAGGAGTACGTATAGTAGCTCAGATAATGCCAATTCACTCAGGACAGGCGCGTGTGGGGTTCGTCAGTAGTTGTGTCGTGACCCTGATTCCCAGCACTGTTACTCTGCTCATCATTTTTTGATAATGATGATACTCTGCTCATCATTCGCTGTATGCTTCTAGATATTTTGCCTACATATATGTACACTACTATGTGTTCATATCTTTCCATTCTACTTAACTTCGGAGGCATTTTACCCTTTTCTTTTGTGTAGGCTGTAGATCATAACAAACAAAACGCGGTTACATTATTGAGTAGTGGTACCATATAGCTAGCCCTTTTTTAAAACTAACGGGTCCACTTAAGAGCTACTACTCTACTCCTCCATATTCCTTTGTTGGAACTCCCTCAATTCTAATTTATATATTTTATTAGTTTTTTTAATATACATATATATATATATATAGTAGTTTTTATATGTTAAATGATACACTATATGTCTATCTAGGTATAATAAAAAGTAATGCATGTGAAAAAAAAAAAAAAATGTCTTATAATTGGAAAAGCGAAGTAAGACTTATTAGGTCTGCATAGCGTTTTAGCTCTTGAGGGTCCAATAAAGTATATTGTATATAGTCAACCATACAAAAAGTAATTAGTTTGTTATACTAGACAAACGAACTAAAGTGATCTAAAACTCGAAGTGAGCTAAATTGATCCAAAACCCGGCTACACTTTTTTTTTCTCTTTCTTTATTCCCTCACATGCATCTTCGAATCGGCAAACTGTTGATGTTAGTTAAGGACCCTTAGACATAAAGGGGTTTAACCAAGCCGCAGTGCTCTCGCCTCCCCCTGTGCGGTCCTCCTAACCTTTTGTAGCCTAATTGTGTTTTTCTTAGTTTACATCTTTAAGCGCCACCGTTTAAGTTGGTGTCTTGTGTGTTAGTGTTTTACGGCCTTGTTTACCTCGCCATGGGATGGGCAATGGTTGTGTAACCGTGAACTATCTTTTTCCTCTTAATAAAGTACGATCCAAGCTCACATTAAAAAAAAACCAAGCCGTCATCATGGTGGATTGGTTGTCCACAAGATGTAGCACCTATAGCTAGGCTTAATTAGACCGACTTTAGCGCTCCCATGGTCCAAAATTGAGTGTAGTTTAGCGAAAGTTATTAATCAAGGGAGTAAGTTCCAAATGCAAATAGCCATAAAACTGCTGGCAGGTCTTTTGGTGCCAATCTTTTTGTGTAGATCTGGACCCCGCTCATGAATCAACAGATCTCGAACACTTCCGAGGTGGTAGTGGTACCTACAGGGTCGTCGTAGGGAGAAAGTTGTTCATGTACTACATATGTGCATGCTGGAGCGCTTGCTGATTACTCGATCAGTGGTCAGTGCTAGCTGCTGTGTATACGCTGCGCTGTGTGTGGTTGCCGTCGGCACATAGTACGGTAGTACGGCCCGGTGCGTGGTGCTCCGTACGCATGTCCTCTGGTTCGGACACGTGTCATCCTCCTGCGTGGGCCCCACCCACACGGATACATGCCCTCCTTCCCCGATTTGGGACTGGATCGGCCGGCCCCGTGGGCCGTCGTCTTCTTCAACAAAAGATTCCAATTTAATTAATGAGTCCTAATCATGATCCAGGTCCAGGCATGGCTCCATGCCGCTCCAACCGTACGCCGCGTCTGCAGATCGATTGAGCTGAGATCTCGCCACTGTTGCTCGCCAGCTTCCTCCCCGTTGCTCTGTCCTCTCAGGAGTCAGGAATAGTCCAAGTCCAGGCTGTTCCACGACCCCATACCAAAATATATGAGGGACCGGCCGGATCGATCGGACCGGCGACCAAATTAAAGCTTTCATTCGTTCCCTACCTAGCTAGAAGCTCCAATGCTTAGCTAAGCTTGCAAATAGAAAGACGATGTGTATTCGAGAAACAAAAAAACCGATGTAGCAATGTTAATTATACTTGTGCATGCGGTCTCTCTCTCCATATACTACGCACAATGCAACGATTTTGGCAACATATATACGGAGTAGACGCTTCATAGTTTTGCCCACGTAGTAGAGCTAACTAGCTAAGCAATTGTAGAGCCTACAATTTGCATTAGTGCGTCATGTCGTTCCACTACTGTAGACGCTAGCTTAGCTTCATTAGAGCAGGCATAGTAAGGATTTTAAGCCAGCGAAATAAACATCCATGTCATCAGAACAAAGCCAGGTTAGGAGAGAAAGAGTGTGTTTGGGCGCTTTGGCTTCGCCGATCGAAACACAGGAACAGAGTCATAAACATCAGCGCTGGTAGAACTCATGTTCCTTCTTTCTGATTCTATGTGCCCATCCAACCCGTCTTGGTTCCCGTGCTTGAAGGGGCATAGGGATACTGGACCGCACTAGATCGTGTACGTACATGCAGACATTAAAGCTTCCTGTATATTTGAACCAGTCTAACAGCTAACTAATGGTTAGCTTATTATGATTTGGCTACAATATTAGCTTTATATGACGTGGTAACGTTATATCGCCGACCACCGGCGAAATTATTAACCATGCTCTTATTCTCCTTGATAATGCACGGGACAATGCAAGGATTAATCACATGATAGTCCACATATACTTACTGTCCTAACTTTATTGTGTGTCCTACTTCTACTTTGCTGTTCGTGCAACAGCGGTGCACGGCTTCTTCCCCTATATAGCTATAGCTAGATCGATCGCTGACAGTAGTAGCTAGTACACGAACCAACAGCCATGAGGCCTCCACAGCGACTGCACGCGCACAGTGGTAGCTGCCAGGACCAGGCCGAGAGCGAGGGCACTCATTATTGCGCCCAATCATGGATCAAATCATGAGCTTAACATAGTAGCTGGCCTCTTGAAGTGACTTGTTGCGACCCGGTACGGTGCCCCCGTCACGCGTCGCCTATATAAGGACCACCATGATCCAATTCCACTCACCTCGATCGATCTTCACATGTGCGTACATTAATTCTTTGGCTAATTCGCAACGACTAACTGGTTGCATTGGTAGTATAACACGATGGATCAAATGGGCAATCACCTGCAGACGATGGCATCGTCCACGACGATCGGCGGCGGCGGCGGCGGCTGCCAGTCGTCGTCGCAGCAGCAGCAGCAGCAGTACCGGGGCGTGCGGAAGCGGAAGTGGGGCAAGTGGGTGTCGGAGATCCGGCAGCCGGGGACCAAGACGCGCATCTGGCTCGGCAGCTTCGAGTCGGCGGAGATGGCGGCGGTGGCGCACGACGTGGCCGCGCTGCGCCTGCGGGGGGGCCGCGACGGCGCGCAGCTCAACTTCCCCGGGTGCGTCGCCTGGCTGCCACGCCCCGCGACCTCGCACCCGCGCGACGTCCGCGCCGCGGCCGCCGAGGCCGCCGACCGCGTGCGCTGCGACCCGGCGCTGCTGCTGCTGCAACAGGTGCAGGTGCAGGCGCAGGCGGCGCGGTGCCACGACGACGGGCCGGGGCCGGTGGTCGTCGAGCTCGGGAGCGACGAGGAGTTCGAGCTGGACCTCGACTCGCCCAGGCTGTGGGCCGAGATGGCGGAGGCCATGCTCCTGGACCCGCCGGGCTGGGCCACCGGCGTCGGCGAGGCCGAGCTGGCCCAGTGCTGGTCACACGGCTCCCTCTGGGACGCCTGCTAGCCATTGGCTGCAAGTGTTTGGCCATGGCCAAATGGCCACCAGACGCTGTTTAATCCTCACAAGTGGCGCAATGCTTTTGGTGTGTGCCACTGTGAGCGCGTCTCTATTGATTTTGATTCGCCCGTGTACGTGTGTGGTTTCGTTTCCTGCTGCTGTTGGGCTTGCCGTTTTCGTCCCCTGTTATCATCGTACCTGTATTAGTATTAGGCAAAATGATGGCAGTCGAGATCATTTGAAAACAAAAATAGTACTGATATGATGGTTTGGTTTGTTCCTGCATTTGTACTAATTTGTGAAGTCACATTGGAGATGACCGTACGTGCATGTAAGTAATCACCAGAAATGATCTTGTATTTTGGAGACAATCATATTTAATATGAGAACCGTGCTGGTATCAAAAAGACTATATATATATATATATTTCAACGACTTCAAAATAATTTATCTTCTAACTTTGTCCTAAGTCGAATTGTTTTGAATTTAACTAAATTATAGGAAAGAATATGAACCTTTTATGGCACCAAATGGGACTTAAATTAAATATAATCAGAAAAAAATATATTTCTTAATACACCTAATGATAATTCTTGATATATTAAATATCAGTATTTTTTTATATAAATTTAGCTGAATTTGAAATGGTTTGACTTAGAATAAAACTAATCTATCCATTATTTTTTAGACTGAGAGAGTATGATTAGATGGAAACAGAAGACAACTCATCTATATATTTATCTAATGACATTAAGGTGAATTCATGTGGTAGTCTTGTATGTTTTTACCACGGGCGCAAATGTAATAGCTTGATTGTTGGGCCGTGAGTGCGTGTGTGTGTGTGTGTGTGTGTGTTTGTGAGGTTGTTTGGGCTCTTGCCCCCTTTTCTCTTCTTAAAATAATGATGCACAACTCTAGTGTGTTTTTGAGGAAAAAAAAAAAGGTGACCTCCTCCTTACCTTAACTAGTCCATACACATAGCTAGCATACTACCTACATTATAATATTGGACAACATATAGAGTGCGTTTGGTTTGTGGAATTGTGACATGCTTTATGAGGTGGTGCATCATGAATTCATTCTATATACAAATTATGGTGGAATCAACTTGTTCCTAATTATTAGCTAGTGAGGAGAATGGGATTAGAGCACTCACAATGCAGACTCTACCATAGTTTCTATCCTCATTTATTACCCCTCTATTTATTGCTTTTTTCTTGATGTGGCGCTATATTTATTGAAGAGAGAGAGTAAAAACACAAAAACCAAGTCTAACTAAGAAACTAGGTCTTCACGTAAAACCAAGACAATTTGTGAGAGCGACAAGTGGGCCATGTGACATCATGATAGAAAATTGCATTGTGGAAGATAGTTTCTTGACACAATGTCCAAGACTATAGAAACCATGATAGTTTCTAGCACCGTGAGTGCCCTTATATATGATGGATCAACTCAGTCTATTCTACAAACCAAACAAAGAAAAAGTAAAGAGTAAGAAGAAGATGGACCACTTCATTTCTCAAACTAAATAAACGCAAAATGATTTAGCCACGATGGCAGGGATTACTTTTGTTGCGGCAAAATAACTGGTGCTGAAATCTGAATCAATCATATGATTACTTTTGGTGTAGCAAAATAACTGGTGCTCAAATCTGAATCAATTATATGCAGTGAGATTGTTATAAAATAAGACAGTATGTATGTTGTTCCATTTTCGAGAAAAAAAAAGTTTGTTCAACCCAAATCCAAATTGATTGGTAACATGTACGACAAACTGCACGATGGGTGTTGAGGTCAACGTACATTTCACAAAATGGCATCACTTATCGATTCTTTTTAAACAGATACTACCTCCGTTTCAAATTATAGTTCACTTTGGCTTTTCTAGTTACATTGCTTTTACTAAGCCTAGATGCATAGCAAAAGAAATGTATCTAGGAAAGCCAAAACGACCTACAATTTGGAACAGAGGAAAATAGCAAGGGTCATGTATAGATAAGAGCGACCCCAAGAGACTATATTTAAAATTCTTTCTAAGTGCTAGGAATAGAGAATTTGATCAAAACTATCCTCCAATGGCTTCTCTAAATGGTTATGCAAATATAGCATCTTCTATTCTGGATTCTCGCTAGCCAAAAAATAGAAGATGAGAATGAGCCTTTAGAGTGCGCACAAGATATAGAAAAACTCTTGAAGAGTGGAAAGATATAGAAAACGATTTTTATGCAGATGACTCTTCAAATAGTGATTTAGAGAATGACATTTAGCTAGCTAGAAATACAGAATTGTCTATACTTGGATAATCATTTAGACAAACTGATGGAGGGGTGGTTTTCACCAAAATATCTAGTAGCATTTAAGAAGAATTTAAAGTCTATTGGAGTTGCTCTTATTTGAGAGTTACTCCATAAATATTCTTATTATATGTCTTTTATGTTTCCAATGGACTGTCTAAGTTTCATGCTCTAGATTTAATCCAATGGCTATCATAGTTTTTCTTATATGAAAAAAGCATAACAAAACTGTCATATGTTGAATTTAGAGAGCGACTTAGCATCTCCATTAGGGGAGAGTGAGAATATATGGTAGTTTTGGAAAGTGGTTTAAGTCTATTTGGGTATGATTTTTTTTTTTTTTTTCTAATTTTTTGTGATAAAGAATCAATAGAGGGATCTTAGAGATTTTGGCGGTAGAGATAGAGAAAATAATAATGGAGAGCTACAATACTCTCTAGATTTAATTGTAATGACTTTTTAATATATGAAAACTTATGATAAGCCACTGAAGTATAGAGAATGAAATCTTGAGATATATAAAGGGAATATTAGTGGGATGGTCCTCTAGATAAAGATATAGGATTGAATGCCTTTAATATGACTTCAACCAAATAGCTAATAAATTTTTATTTGGATTTTAAAATATAGTTGAATAATGTACAAACCCACACTAGCGTGGTCCTTTACTTCTATCCTAAATCTGATCGCACAATCTATATTGCACCTTGACCGGTAAAACAAAATAACTCTATCAATTATATATTTTCCTTGAGCCCATTTTACTTTTCCCTTTCTTCTTTTTTTGAAGTTAGAGCACTTGATAACTTATATTTTGGTCATCTCCATCACTTGAGTGCCACCTAGCTCCATCATCCAAACTTGGACCAGCCAATCTCATAATCATACTACTTCGACATAGGGCTAGTCCAATAGGTCTCATCAATTAACCAAAATCAAATTAGAGCTTTTGCACATGCCAAATCAGTAGGAGAAGAAAGAAATGGGACAATGGAGCAGTAGCAGCAAGATGCAGGTCACACATAGATAGAGACTAGCGACGTTTCAAACCAGAGCACAATGGAAAGTTTTGCACGGCACACCAATTCCTAACCTTATAGGAATATTCTGCTTTGAGTTTAAATTGATACAAAATATTCCCAAAACTTAGATAAAATTGTTCTTTCCCATAATGTTTCTCAACCAAATGCTATATAAAAACTTGTAGCAAATAACACAATATTGTGGTACACTTAGGCGTTCGCAATGTATGTATCTAAGTTAGTTCTATACAATAAGGTCCTCTTTGGATCCTAGTATAGGAAATATATAGGGAAAGGAGAAATATAGAAATTGATGTGCTATGTTTAAGCCAATCCTATAGGGTTCAAAAACACAAGAATGTAACTGAGCGACTCTTTGGCAACATCATAGGAAAAAAAACAAATGAATTTTGTACACGTTCGAGTTTGTCCGGTAGTTGCATTCAAATCGGATAACTAGCCGTTACATGGAGCTAAAAATACACGCATCATACAAATGGACATCTTGAAGAGACCAACAACTAGCTCAACTAGCCGTTATATGGAGTTATAAATACGAGCAACATACAAATGGACACCTTGAAGAGACCAACAACTAGCTCATCTCCGCCTTTGCCCGATCACAAAACACGACAACAAACTATAGAGGTGTTTCCTCCTTAGAGTAGTAGCTCCCATTCATGGAGCGGGACCTTAATAATGGTTTAAAAAAACTACAAAATCTGGCACAACTGACACTACAGAGTGCAAGGTCTTTGTTTTTTTAGTATAGGTGTCACTTATAGAACCAATTCTAGATAAACACTATCATCCAAATAGCAAAACACGTCTAATCGTTGTGGCTCTACTCAATGAGGTCACCCACGTAGAGTATAGAACAAAATAGTAGCAACTTGGACCTCGATGGGACGGCAAAGAGCTACACATGACAGAGGTTTTTAGTGCCGATGCTAGACCCATATACTCCGTATATATATTTGGTATTTATGTAATAGATAGATGTATATATATGTACGAGAAAAATCTCAAAAAGATTATACGCGCGTATAAACAACGGCGAAAGATTCACGAACCAGGATTTCTCTGGACGAAATTGAACCGTATCTCTAAGCAACAAAAAATAATAAAATAAAATAAAATAGAGCCGAACCGTATCTCCAGAAAATCAATAATAATAGGAAAAATAAAATAAAATAAAATACAGCTGTAAGCAACTGTCCTCTTGGACCAAGACCAACCACCTCTCCCCTTCCGGTTCCGTCCGTCTCCTCCTTTTCCGTTCCAATTTCTGATTCTCACGCACGACGACACACAGACATCGCGAGCCTTGCGGGAGGAGGACACAGACCCACCACCGATCCCGGCGGCGGCGGCACGAGATAGTGCGTGCACCCACGCGGCGCGCGCCCTTGTCGTCGATCGCCGACGGACGGCCGACACGCCGGCGCCGACGGGGCCGGCCGTTCGTTCGCTAGCGCGCCGCTGGTGGTCCCGCTGCCCCGCCTCGGTGCTCCGGTGCATTGCTCTGCCGCCGGCGGGCCGCTCAACCGACGCTTCCTCGGCTGCCCAATCTCGCGAATTCGCTTGGTAAATTACCTCCCAACTTTTTTTTTTTTTCTGATGAAAATACCTCCCAACTTCGTTTGCTCTTCCGAAGCAATTTTGATGCATCGTTATTAAAAACTGATGACCTAGCTAGGATTCAATCTGTTGGCATTATTAGTTGAAATTCTTCGAATCGTACGGTTAGGGATTCTATTCTGCGGACTGTATGATCGTTCGGTTCTGCTGAGGAATTGGGTGTGCGAGGGATAGATTGTGTGCCTTATATTAGAATCTTCTTGTTAGTTCTGCAGCAATTTTCGAGATTTTTGCTTCTATATGCCCGTGACCCTTAGGTAGTTTATAGATAATACAGTAGATTTACCTCTCTGAATAGGCCAGTTGATCCTTCGTCAATCTGGATAGTTGTTTGCTGGAGTCTTTGCTGTCTGCCTTTTTCCCCCTGTCGTGTTGGTGTTATTATATTATATAACTATATATGTATAATTAGGTAATGGGTGATGATCACCTAATCATGACGCAATAGTAGGTGGATATGGAGAGAGTTCCATCCATATAAGTCACCGAAAATTTCAGATGGGAAGCGAGATAGAGCTTTGTTAGATAATTCAATAGGGAGTTGTAAACTTGTAATAGGCTTGTGACGCTGAACACGTCAATGTTTGGTGAACAGAGCCATGTCAAAGATGAGCATGGAGTACTAGATTGGAAGCTTCATTTGTTATTGTTGCCCATTTGAACTCTACCATTGACAAGTCATCTATTGTTGCAAATAAATAGCTGTGTTGCTAGCACCTCCTTTTGTATGTGTTCCACTCCATCTGCTGATAAATGTCTTGCTCCCTTTCCCTTGCAGGTTTCCTTTCTTAGTGTTTTGTTTGGTTTCTAGGATGTGAGATCAGCATCTGTGTTGATAATAAAAGTGAGAATGCTTGGTGGTCTGGAGTTGTGGTGCTTTATGTAATGCACCTGATCACATATTTCACCAATATCATTGGTGTGGTGACCATTGCTCTCATCTCCATTGTCTCCATCTTGGGCCTCATCTGCCTCAGCCGCTCAGTATACTTCCAACTGTGGATCAAAAAGAAGAGGCTACCAGCGGCTTAGCTACTTCAATGGGCCATGGCTGACTCGGATAACATTGATGCTGGTTGCATTCTGGTGGGGTGTTGGCGAGGTACTCAGGCTCACCTTTGTGAACGGGGAGGGCAGGCTAATCTCTAGCGGGCCTGGCAAGTGAACGTCTGCAAATTCTACATCATCTCAAATCTGGGGTTTGCAGAACCAGGATTGTTCCTCTTGCTCTCTTTCCTTCTTAGCGCAGCTTTGCAGAAGCAAGAGCTTGGTACCTTGAATAGGAAATGGAACCGAAGACTATACGTGCAGTGTTCATTCTCTGCTCGCCTTCTTTGATCTGGGAAGCTTGTGTTGTTTTCGTTAGTGGTCGTGTTTCCTCAGATGACAGTCAGCGACCAAAGGTTTCAAAGTACTGGTATTCTGCCTCTGCAATCCACAATGGCGACATTACATGCACGTATCCACTGTTGAGCAGTGTATTTCTTGGGGCGTTTTACGTCATTTTGACTGTCTATGTCATGTTTGTTGGACGTCAGATGCTGTCTTTGGTGATCAACAAGGGACTCCGGCGAAGGATATATATGCTTATTTTTGCCATTGGAATATTACTTCCCCGAGCAGCACTTCTTGGGTTATCAGTTCTTCCTTGGCCTGGTGAACTAGTCCATGAGGCTCTTGTGTTTGTTTCCTTCCTTGTATTGATGCTTGCTGCTATGGTCGGTATCGTGATTCTGGTTTATTTTCCAGTAGCCGACACTTTTGCCATAGGTGACCAGGAGCTTATAGAGATGCAAGCAGGTCGTGACATGATCCTTTGATAGCCTTTTGACTTGATGTTCCGCTTTTTGTTCGAGGACTAACTGAGGGGGATCCCATGCTGCATCCCTGGCTCTGGTCATATTTAGTCTTGCAACTCCGGCTGTGACTTTATCTCCAAAGTTTTGTGAAGATAGAACAGGTTAAAGTAGGGATAACATTCTCGTGCTTACTTGTCCCCTCTTCATCTTAGCTCATGTGGCATGAGAAGTCCTGTAAAATAGTTCTTTAGATAGTACAACTTTAATTTGTACATTGAGGTAAAGCTTTTAATATCAGCCTTTTGGATGAGCTATATCCTTTATGCGATGTCTACACCATTAAGCAGGATACTGTTTTCTGCGCGTTCTGTGAGAATGTTTACTGATACCATTTGGTCTATACCGTCTTAAATGTGCTTTCACAACCGTCAATTATCTGGTAATAATTTGGCAGATGAAATCTGTTGTTAGCAATACTTCATTGTTTTTAAATATGAAATTTTGGAACTAATTAACTTGTTCTGGTGATTTTTTTTTCTTGGTTATTAAAGAAGATGCAGTAACTCGTTAAACATGTTTGGATGTATTTTATCTTACCTTTTTTATGTGTAATTCGTATTTTCAGAGTTTTAATACAATTTAACCTTTCCTTGGAAAAAAAAAAAAACCTAGTAAGTGTTGGCGATGCATTATGGATCCCTTGTTGGTGCTCCTCAAGAAACTAGAATAGGTAGCGCATTTGGTTACTTTGCTCGCCTGCTTAGACAAGTTGATTTGGCTTGCCTTGCTAAGAGCAACTCCAATTCCTCATCCTATCCTATACCTCTATTTTTTTTTTTTAAATCAAAATCTCCAACCAGCTCCTCATTCAAGCCCAGATGGACAAGGCCCTCTCATTTGTCTCTCGTCAAGAGCTCCCTCATCTGGCCATGAGCAACCGTCAAGCCTTCGACATTAGATATTTCTAATGTCGTGTCAGACAGTCACCCTCATAGCAGATCCACTCGCGTTGGCTCATACTCTAGATCTGCCTAGGCTTGCCCTCGCGATATCCTTCCGCTTGCCATAGAAGAGAAGAGGAGGATTGAGTGAGCGAAGGAGAGAACGGGCCATTGATGAGGAAAGAAAAGAATGAGAGCACGCCCAAGTGGTTGATAGTTTAATGTGTTGTTGTACTTTTTCTTGTGTTATTATTGTTTTCTTTATAATTTAGATTGTTTTATTTTTGTTATGTGCTGTGCTTGTTTCGTGTTGTCATTTTCTCTATTTATGTTAACCACATTTCTCTACTTAAGTTTAACTTGCCAGTTATTACAAGATATATGTATATCAAATAAATATAGGTGAGTGATGAAATATCGAAAGGCAAATAGAGTTCGGTTGGAGTGCATTAGAAGTAGGGATCATTTTGGACGAGGAAGTCCTATTTTGAGTTGTTCTGTTTCATCATTCATGAGGCAAAATACTGGAAACCTGACGTTGCTTTCCCTAGGCACAAATGCATGCCTGAAATCGGACCACTGTCCCTCCTAACAAATGGGTTTCTTACCCGCAAAAAGAATAAATTGTTAACCATGTACCATTAGTTTCAAATGTTTAGGTACATGCTTGGCAGACGTTTTATTTTTGGGCTCTATACCCGTCTTAAAGCTGCTAAATACATGATTTGATTTGGTACATCTACCACAGATTATGCACCTGCATTGTTGTTTGGCCTTCAAAGCAGGCTTCTTCGATTGATTCCCACTAAGCTTGTGTACGCCAGCAGATATCCAAACAAACACTGGCTATTATAACGAGCTTATCCTACTTGATAGGATTTTATAATAAGTAACCTCACGGAAAGCATTACAATGCACTCAGCTATACCTACAAACTTACAAGAACCCTCGTACAAAAGATACCAGCAGGTCGCAGAGTGATGTCATAAACAAAGCAACTCATTCGACATGGAGGAGTTTGCCACCAGATGATGAAACCAATGATTGATTGTTCACGCTTCCATGATCATCTTTAACCTCTTTTTATCTCTCTTCGATAGGAAGAGAACTCGGATAGGCCAATCTACTCATCATTTTCAACACTGCCAATGGTAGAATGGTAACTTGAATATTATGTCTAGTGCTGCCATTTTTTAATAAGCCCAGGTATCTGAGAAAAGTGAAGTGCCAAATATTAGGTCAAAGGGGTTGAAATTGCCTATATTTCAAATAGCAAAGGTGAGAACAAACGATATGTTCATTACTGACCTCAACACCGTTCGGCCCTATTCTGTTGCGGGATATAAAATTCAGTATGTGTGATGCAAAGTCATCAGGTACGTCTTCCTGAAATAACGACTCGATGATGTGTCAAAAGTGGTAAAGATTTGTAATTCGTTGGCTAAAACTATATTCCTAAGCCAATGTTTCCAAAAGAAAAAAATTCACAGACCAATAAACAGCACTAGGAGAATGAACCTTTCATTGCTAGTTCCGGCTATTGGTATGTGTAGGCAAATTAGTGAAAATTTTAAAGTAGCCAGGCAGAGCAGGATCATCACAAGCTCTAGAAATAACCACTGAACTGAACGAATCTAGAGGAATGGTACAAAAGCTCCTAGCCTTGAAAGAATTATGCAAGGGACTCATATATTAACATAACTCAAACATACTAAGTAAGAACCAACCTGTATGGCATGTCCAGTGTGCGAACCACCACCATTTTGAAACTTTCCTTGCATTTGACCAATTGTTAAAGCTCTGCAAAATGTAAACCAAATAATCAATACATTACACAATTTATCTTCAATAGTGTATCACTGTATCATCGAGTGAGTGAAGTTGTTTGATGTTTCAGAACACTTAACTATAACCGTATAACGACAACAGGATTCCACTTCCAATGAAAGCAACATTTCAGAACATGACAAACAATTTTACAAGAGATTTCACTTAACTAAAAGCAGTGTTTTGATAATTGATTAGCACCCATCCGATTTGTCATTCAAAAGCTCTAGCAACAAAGCCTGGCAAGAATTTCCATATTTTGCGAACCATAATTATGACAAGCAATTGACTATTGCTACCTGCTGATATATAGTTTATATCAGCAATATTCAACAGCTGATAGACCAAAAATCATAAAATATGCTACAGGCTGACTTTGCAAGCCCATTGCAAGTTGCAACTGACAAGCGGCAAAAACAGTGACTAACACTGAGTTAAGTCACTAGCAAAAGGTGATGAAATTAAATTTTGAGTAAACATCATGAACATGGACTAGAAAATAGATAGTTCCTCATACTCGAACATAACAAACCTGTCTAGTCTGTCGGTACCAGCTAACAACAGGATCTTTTGCACTGGGCAAGATAGGAACTTATCTGAAAGACCTTCATACCTAACAAAGAAACACATACACTTTAGTATCAACTAATCACAGAAGACAAAAACGATTTTACAAACCATGAGTAGATGTTAGGTTTTCTTTTCTTTTTTCTTTTTAAAAAAGGAAACATCAGATTGAAAGCATACCATCCTTTCCAGTACTTTTCTGTTTGCTCAAGAGGAGTGCGATATGTATAGCTGAAACAAAGTATGACAGCATAATTAGTTTTGAAAATAATAACAATACTACAATTGGAATGGTCACCAACAGGCCAGCATGATTCTTTATGCGCATAAACCTGTGAGATACAATACCAAAACCATACACAACTCAAAGTACTGCTCACCATTCTCGTGATTCATCGTATTTCAAGGTAGATGGAATGGACACACGAGCAGACTCGATGTTCATTAATGGCCCACCTTTGACACTCCATTCAATCTGCATAATTCCAAAATTGATTGAACAAGAAATAAGGCGGGGAGATAATTTTAACAATATCAACTGCTGCCTTAACATTGCATGGTTTAATCGCATGACACTGATTCAATATTGAAATTAGTTTCATTGTATAGTTGTTCTTCCATTTTATTTTCAGCCTTTGCATGTTTGTGTCCAGTCGCACGTATATAACTCAAGTACATATGTGACTGACAGTTACTCATTTCAGCTTAAAGTGATGAACAAGATATCTCTTAAGATACTGAGGATAATGGATAATTACACATATTCAAAGCTGATTTCAGTTGTCAGAAACAATGTAGATCAAAATCAACATACTGCCTTTTCAATGCTAGGAAAATGGTGTGCCCGATTTGCTAAGATCTTCTGCATATGAACCAGTGAAGCCATTGCTGTTCCCTGATTAGAATAAAGATATGCCAGAATCAGTAATAACGATTAAGACTGTACAACCACAAAGTAAGACACCAATGAAGAAAAACTCTTACTAACCTCAACAACATCAACGACAACAAGCCCATGGAGATTTCGAATTTCTTTTCTTGCAGCCACATGTACAGCCACTGAGCCACCCATGCTAAAAAGGAAGTTCAACCATTCTATTAGTAAGGTTTTTCAATGATTTAAGCTATAGATAGAAATAGAGGGCTGGCTCAGTTTAAAAGAGAAAAGGAGGAATTCCATAAAGAAAAGATAACATACATTAAGCTTGAACCGATAAGAGTGTGGTGTTTCAGGGAAGTTTCAAAAATTTTTAAAATAACTTTTCAGGGTCTATTTGGAAAATTCGCTCCTATGGTTATATTGTCTATGGAAAGCCTCATATAGGGCTAGTTAATCATTTGTAGACTGATTTAGATAATGTGGGCACAACAGAAGAAAACAAAAGGGCAAATGCATGCTGCTGACTCACCTATGCCCAACGAGTATAATTGCTGGTGGCGAATCTCCATACATTGTACGTATAAGAGCTATGACATCATTGGTAAGAGTCTGCAGAGGCAAACAAAAACGCTTTTAAAGGCTGATGAAATGTGTCCAGCAATGAGCAAATCACAAAACAACTTAAGTAACAGAAGTGCAGCACCAATTAACTAAATATGCATGAGAGCATAACCATTATGATTATAGAAAAGAAGTCATGATGGGCATACTTCGATGGACAAATCCAGATCATCATTCGTTGTTGATTTCCCATGCCCCCGTAGATCCATGGCAACAACACGAGCCTTGTCCTTCATTCGACTTGCTGCTAGAGCAAATGAAAGCCTAAGGCAGATCAAAGAATAATTGCAGCAAAGTAAGCACACCTTGTTTCCAATAGATAAGTTTGTTATGGCAACATTGCATAAGGCAAGTCATTTAAAGCAGCGTTACAAGATTATCGGGAAAAATTTTTTTGTCTTCACATGCTTTCCTACCAAACCTAAGGAGATCAAAGAATAAATGCAGCAAACTAAGCACATCTTTTTCCAATAGACAAGTTTTCTATGGCAACATTTCATAAGAAGGCAAAAAGGTTCCAGAAGGATTTGTTGTGGACTCTTTCCTGGGCAAACACTACAGGCGCCAGCCTAGGCCAAGGAAGCCCACATAGTTGGATTGTTAAGGACGGGGAGAGATTTTAGGAGATTTTTTTTTTTTTGAAAAATAATTTTAGGAGATTAGATTGCTTTAGTTGAGACGTATGCTCCTAGTTAGACTATGAAGTGGATATTAGATTGTACTCAGGAATTATCGAAGAAGGAATAAACTCTCCCTAGACCAGGATGGGGTTTCCCTTCGACGGTGGCGTTGGGCGATTCAGCCGCGCCCACCGACGATGAACCCACCGTTGGAATTCCTTGCTACCCTCTGTGTCCAATTCTCAGTCAAGTCTGCTGCTCCACTCCCCTCTCCACTCACCGCACTGCCAGCGCCTCTGGAAATCCAGCAGGATGCACTCGCGACTATTAATTTCACAAAATAAGCATTTCACACTAGTTTTTCAAGCGCGACCCTTCAAATGTCACAGATAACAGCTGTAACTTAAAAAATATTCTATGCTCCACCCCCAGTTCCTTGCCAATACGTTTACAGTGCAAGACTAAAGACTATTTAGAGTTTAGATTGAACCCATCCCAATCAACCTCAGTGCCAGCCATGCTAAGTAAGTATCTCCAGCAAGCCCCAACACATGGAACATTTGCACAATTCACCAGCAAACCGCGTAGACTAGTCATAGATAAACTGCAGACTTACCCTGAGTAGCCACCTCCGTGCAGGCAGAACACAACGGGCCCCTCCGATCCGGCCGTGTACACATTGAAAACCTTATAATAATAGTGAACACAAAAATATAAGGAAACAAAAAAGGAGGATCCAACTTTTAGATCGCATCCGGGCCGTAACAGAAGCACCCGAGCCGAGAGAAGAGAAGTTGGCGGCTAAGAAAACTCACGTCGTCGGTGTCGGGTATGCCTACGCGGCGCTCCTCGTCGAAGTAGGCGGACCAGTCCAGCGGCGCGTACTTTTGGAGCGAGCGGCTGCTGCAGCAGAGGCACCGAATTAGGGCATCGCGGTTCCGAGAGGGGAGGGGAATCAGGATGTGTGTGTGTGTTTGTAGGGAGAGAAAGGGGGAACGGGCGGCTTACTGCGTGGCGGGGCGAGGCGGCACGGCAGCGGCGGAGAAGGTGGATGGGTCCTCCACGGTGGGCTCCTCCTCCCCCTCCCTGCAACGAGGAGAGCGACGGCGGCGGCTCCATGAACGGGACTGGGGCTGGGGCTGCGGTGGCAAAAGGAAGCGGCCGGTGGCGTCCGGCTGTCCGCGAGAAGAAGCCGCGAGAGACACAGGGGAACACCACGAGAAGAATGGCCGATTCCGAAGTCAGAAAACGATTTCTCTACGGAGGAAAGCGGTTTTCTTGAGTACAACTGTACAGGTAAAAGGTAAAGAATGCCGTCAACAGATTTGGTGGACGTGCCAGAGTGGTTATTGGGCATGACTAGAAATCATGTGGGTTTCGCCCGCGTAGGTTCGAATCCTACCTTCCACGTTTTTTTTCTTTTTTTGGGTGTTTTGTGTGTTCATTTTGTTTTTATCGTGTTTTTGAAAAAAAATTGTATCCATATTTGTTTGGCTTTTGTGTGTGTTTTGAGAGAAGGTTTTTGTGTGTGTTCATGTTCTCTTATTTGTTTTCGTCGGGTATCCTCTCTTATTTGTTTTCGTCATTTTGTTTGGCTTTTGTGTGTGTTTTTTGAGAGAAGGTTTTTGTGTGTATTCATGTTCTCTTACTAGAAGTATATAACCCGCGCATTGTCGCGGATTCTCTTAATAGTACTTTTTATATAGAATATTATGTATGCATATATAAAAATTTATCTCGAAAGTTATTTTAACTAATCACTCTCGTAAAAAAATAGTATAGAATATTTGATTAGATTTAAATCATTTTACATGATAGAGATGACATGGATTTTTTTTAATTAATAAGGGATGACATGGACATAGTGGGTAATGATGTGTACACTTTGCATTGAAAGATAGAATATGTAGTGGGTTCACTTAGTGGAGAATGATGTGGACACTTTGCATGTAGAGAGAACTCATCTAGTGGGGTTTATCTTTATAAGAGTTATAGATAGATAGATTTGTTTTCGCCGGGTAACTCTCCGGGATATATATAAGAGTAAATTGCATCCATCATACAACAACTTGTCGATGAGTATAGATTAGTCTAATAACTTGTTATATGTTCAATCCAGTACAATAACTTAACATGTAGGTGCGGATTGGTACAACAAGTTATAAAATGGTCAATCTAATACAATAACTTGATAACTAGGTGCAAACTAGTCCAAAAACTTGTAAAATGCTTAACTTAAGTGTCCAAATGTTATCACAAACAATATAGTTTCTAATATGGACAAAAGTTTATTCACGTCGAAACATGTTTTTTTGTGCATTATTTGATAATTGATTTTTTTTTTTTTAGTGATGGTAACATATTCAATAAGGAGTAGAAACCTTCTCGGTGTTTAGAAACTTATCGTTATGTCTTCGTTAACTATTTTTATACAAAATTAAATTCTAATTAGGAAATTTTTAATTTCATATTCAATATTGATTTCAAGTTTGATTATATGCATTTTTGTTCACCTTAAAAAATAAAACATGATAATATGTACTAACAATTAATACTTTTTTAGAAGTTTTTCATACATATTTTTAAAGTCTCATGTACTGGTTTAGTCTCTCGGTAATCTAATGGTGTAAATCTAAAATTTGATTCAATTTTAACTAATGAATAAATAAGTAAAATACATATTGATTCACGATTAGCAACTTAATTGACAAAAAAATATTGATTGGAAGAAAATTTGAATGCTATCTGATTTGTTTACTACGTTGTCATTTGTTTAGACTTTAGACTATAGGTGCACTATTTTGTCAAGGTAGTACGCTAAATTGAGCAGTTTATCTAAATTTTTGAACTAATATGCACCCACCTATAAAATTGTTGGGCTAAATTGATTATTTTACATGATTTTAGATCAATTTGCACCCATTTGACAAGTTATTGTAATAAATTAAGCACTTTACAACTTGTTGGAACCAATCCGCACGCACTTGACGTTAGTGTAGTAGATTGAACATATTAAAGTTATTGGACCAATTTGTACCCACTTGATAAGTTGTTGTACGATGGGTGCAATTTACTCTATATACTTGAGTGTATGCAATTCCGTTCCCTAACCATCCAACATGGTAGCTGTTTATTCTCCTGGCTCCTCGCCTTGCATTCCGACACATGCCTAAACTCTCTTCTCACATACAGTAGTAGGAGTATGCAGTTTCATGTTCCCCTCGTTAGCAGTAACTGCAGCTAACTGATTTCACCACTGTCCTGCACCTTTAAGTCGCACTCAAGCAAACCCCCATCGGAGAGATCGCAAGCTCCGAGAGCCACAATTCCGATCAAGGAACACAGAAACCGAGAGAAGCTCCCGCTGAACGAGATCGACATTTAAGTTCTGAAGAGTTCCCTTGCGATGATATGATTACCTTCAGAGCAATACTCCAAACACTGATAATGGAGTCAGCAGCAATGCGCCACATATATCATGATGAGCAGCCTTGGATCCTGTACTCATGCTATTGCCATCCCAGTAATCAGCGGCTCTGACTCGCGCGCTTCTCGGAGCAAGATCGAGCTCGACTGAGATAAATAAAGATAACATTAACAAAGCTCACACCACACCATGCAGCAACCTCGCCGTATAAATCCATCCCCGCGCGTCGCCTTTCACCATGCAAACGTTGCGGTGGAGATGATGATGAACTCTGCATTGTCGAATCGAGCTGCATTGGCATCACGATCAAGGAAGATGCTGCCGCCGCCATCATCACCGCAGGCTCTAGTGCTTCTCGCCGCCGTCGCTGTTTCCCTCCTTTCCGGCACCAGCCATGTCGTCGCTGCCGGCGGACACCCCGATTACGCCGACGCGCTCGCCAAGGCCATACTCTTCTTCCAGGGGCAGAGGTCCGGCTACCTGCCGCCGGACCAGGCCGTCACGTGGCGGTCCAACTCCGGCCTCTCCGACGGCTCGGCCGCCAACGTACGTCGTCCTGCAGCCATGCACACTATGCTTCCTGTTGCAGAAGACGTGCTTGTTTGACCATGGTCAACGCGTTGACCTTGTTTCCTGTTGTCACTGAATATTCTGAAACGTGCGTGCGTGCGCGGCAGGTTGATCTCACCGGCGGGTACTACGACGGCGGCGACAACGTCAAGTTCGGCTTCCCGATGGCGTTCACGACGACGATGCTGTCGTGGAGCGTGCTGGAGCACGGCGGGCGGATGAAGGCGGCGCGCGTGCGCGACGACGCGCGCGCCGCCGTGCGGTGGGGCGCGGACTACCTCCTCAAGGCCGCGACGCAGACGCCCGGGCGCGCTCTACGTCGGCGTCGGGGACGCCGACGCGGACCACCGGTGCTGGGAGCGGCCCGAGGACATGGACACGCCGAGGACCGTGTACGCGGTGTCCGCGTCGGCACCGGGGTCCGACGTCGCCGGCGAGACGGCGGCCGCGCTCGCCGCGGCCAGCATGGTGTTCAGGGCCGCCGACCGGGCCTACTCCAAAGGCTGCTCGCCGCGGCGCGGGACGTCATGGAGCTCGCCGTGAAGTACCAGGGAAAGTACAGCGACTTCGTCGGCGGCGACATTGGCGCCTACTACCAGTCCTACTCCGGCTACCAGGTCCCAGCAAACCCAAATCAATTGAACCTCCATCCGGGGTCAACAATGCAGGTGATCATTGATTGATCGATAGACTACCTTTTTTTTGCAGGACGAGCTCCTGTGGGGGTCGGCGTGGCTGCTCTGGGCGACCAAGAACTCCTCGTACCTCGGCTACCTCTACTCCTTGGGGGACAGTGACAGCGTCGACATGTTCAGCTGGGACAACAAGCTCGCCGGAGCGCGCGTGCTACTGTCACGAGTACGTGTTACGAGCTAGGGACCATATTTTATTAGCTGCTCTGCTGCGATCGTTCTGCAATCTGCATCATGCTCACGTCTGGTTTGCACCTGCAATCCTGCATTGCAGAGAGCTCTGGTGAACGGCGACAAGAGGCTCGAGCCGTTCACGCAGCAGGCCGAGGACTTCTTCTGCAGGATCCTGCGCGACTCCCCTTCGTCCACGACGCAGTACACGCCGGGCGGCCTGATGCACAAGTCGGGCTACGCCAACCTGCAGTACGTCACCTCGGCCAGCTTCCTGCTCACCACCTACGCCAAGTACATGGCCGTCACCAAGCACACCTTCAGCTGCCAGAGCCTCCCCGTCACCGCCAGGTCCCTCAGGGCGCTCGCCAAGCAGCAGGTGGACTACATCCTGGGTGTCAACCCCAAGGGCATGTCCTACATGGTGAACTTCGGCGCGCGGTGGCCGGAGAGGATCCACCACCGGGCGTCGTCCCTGCCGTCGGTGGCCGCCCACCCGGCGCACATCGGGTGCCAGGAGGGGTACCAGAGCTACTTCTACTCCAGCGGCGCCAACCCGAACGTGCACACGGGCGCCGTCGTCGGCGGGCCTGACGACCACGACGAGTTCCCGGACGACCGCGCCGACTACGCGCGGTCGGAGCCCACGACGTACACCAACGCGCCCCTCGTAGGATGCCTCGCCTACCTCGCCGGCACGTACAGGAGCTAGCTAGGCTCCTCACTGACCACGAGTCCTCGATGATCATCGCTCGTCGTTGATCATTCAATGGCGAAGAAGAACGTAGCTTCACTGCCACTGCCTCTGTGACTCACGGTCAGGGGCAGTACCAGACTACCAGCTTGTACTAGTAGACAACTGAAGACGTTGCTATTTTTATTTTCTGTTTTGGAGAACCAGTGCGTCGTATAAATGGGAACGGAGCACCGTGCACAACAATTCTTTGTTGGGATTTTCACCCATTTTTCTTTCAAAACAAAGTACACATAGTTGTGTGCAGGTTCCACCACGTAAACTCTTGGCTTGGGAGAACACTCATGGCTCCTGATTTTGTGTGATTCAATAGTATTACGTGGGAGAGAATAAGATGAAACAAACATCATTCCCCAAATGAACATTGTTGATCCAAAACAGCCCGAGGATGAGAGCTCGGAACTCTTGTGAAATGTTTTGGATCCATATTCCAATAAAATTGTTTTGGGTAATTAATCGGTAGCACTTGATGAAATTGTTTGGCTACTAGATTGAATTCCGATTAATAAGAGACGGGAGACCAGTAAACGAAAGTGAATCAGGTGAAACTCACCTATGGTCGACTCATGTTCCCAAGCAAGGAAACATAAACATAAATGTTTCTCTGCTGAAATGTTCTCCGCTTTCACGGTATAGAAATGATTCTTTTTTTTAGCGGGACTTCACCCTTTTTCGTTTAGAAGTGATTCTCAGAATGATTCAGCTTGCTAAACGCACCCTTTGACACGTGTCCACACATGGCACAAGGCACATAACTATAACATAACATCACACACGATCTTCAAACAAATGTAATATTATTGTATGACCAATGGTTCGCAATAATAGTTTCTAATTGAGACAATGAAAAACATGCCACAATTCATACAAATACTAGAATAATATTTACTCCGTTCTAATTAATTATAAGACATATATCTAATACATTATTTTTACTATGTACATAAGCATAGTGTATATCCGAAAATATGCATAGTATAAGTCATACATCTAGAAATGCTAAACAATTTTAAATATTGTTTGATAAGGTATCATGTAGTTTAAATCATAGTTTCAAAATTAAACATGGTTCAAAATGTCAACTTTTTTTTATCACCCGGACTAGTACGTGGTACTGTATTTCGTACTCCTATCTCAATCTTGATTTGACTAGTTGGAAGTGCCATTGGGACTGTCTTTTCATTTCTCATTCAACAATCACTCAGCCAAATGGAATATCTCAAGATTCCTCATCTTTGTTCGGTGGTTATTCCGTCTAAAACTCCCTAATAAAAAGTGCTCCGTTGGAGCTTTTCCAATCCAAGAAGAGAACCAACCAACCAACCCCCAAATCCAAGAAGGCAAGAACCACCACGGCACCGGCAGTCGTCCGCTACATGGAGGCCCGCGCAGCCTCCACCCTTCTCCTCCTCGGCCTCAGCGCCGCCAGCCTCGCCGCCTCCGCCTCGGCCGCGGCTCCGTACGACCCCCGCCGACGGTGCCGGAGCTCCTGGACCTGTTCGGCCTCCCGCGCGCGCTGCTCCCGGAGACGGCCCGGCGGTACCTCCTCCACGACGACGGCACCTTCGAGCTCTTCCTCGACGACGGTTGCGTGGTAGAGGTGGGCGGCTACCGCATCGGCTACGACATCGAGCTCTCCGGCACCGTGTCCCCGGGACGGTCACGGGGGCTCGAGGGCGTCCGCGTCCGCGTGCTGCTCGTCTGGGTGCCCATCACCGGCGTCGAGGTGGCCGGCGAAGAAGTCACTGTCCACGTCGGGCCGATCAGGAAGTCGTTCCCCTCCGTTGGGTTCAAATCCAGCCCCCAGTGCACCATCGGATCGGCTTCGGCGGCGGCAGATGTCGTCCTTCCTTTGGTAGGACAGGAGTCAGCTGCGTGATTTGTTAGGATTTAGTAGGAGTTTGCGGTGTTAAAGATTATATAATTTATTTTTGTTTTATTGTTTCTGATCGACGACTGAAGCTTACTAGTGTGTGTGCTAGCAATTCTATCACACGATTATTATTGTATTGTTTCTGAACTGAAGCTTCTTTCTCTCGAACAGAAAACAGAGAATATTAACATATTACTTTCCCGTTTTAAATTGTAGTTATTTTGGCTTTTCTAGATACAAATTAATTTTACACTGCACCTAAAATTATACACTACGCCTTACATAAAAAAAAATAAATGAATCTAAAAAGATTCAAAAGCAACTATAATTTTAACGGAGGGGGAAGGAGTTTTATTTTTCTTTTGCTTTACTCAGAAGGAAATCATGCATCCCAGTTTGGTGTATGTAATTTGCATCCACAACTGCAATTCATTGAGTTTGTTGCACAAAAGATCCAGCACTTTCATGTTGAATTGAAATGGCAACAGAGTTTGTTAAACGCTTTCGTGTTCAAGGCTATAGGAAGAACCAACTGAAAACGTAAAAAAAAAAATGTATTGTGATCAAGTGGCGACCGGTGAAGAGGAAGAAGAAATTGGAAACATAAAAACTGAAAAAGAGAGAAAAAGAGCAACTAAACGAAAAATTTCAGATACAGTGAAGAGGAAGAAGAAATTGGAAACATAAAAACTGACATAAGAGAAAAAAAGAGCAACTAAACGAAAAATTTCAGATATAGTGAAGAGGAAGAAGAAATTGGAAACATAAAAAACTGAAAAAAGAGAGAAAAAAAGAGCAACTAGACGACAAATTCCAGATACAGTGAAGAGGAAGAAGAAATTGGAAACATAAAAACTGACAAAAAGAGAAAAAAGAGCAACTAAACAAAAAATTTCCGAAACGCCGTCTGTGCTCGAACCCACGACGGGTTAAAAGCCGTGCGCTCTACCGACTGAGCTAAGACGGCTTTGGCTCCTATTCCATTTAATTATCATTCATTACAGTAAACAGCACAGAGCTTGCTGACGAACGGGTTATGCTTATGAATGGTTATGGTTACTACTATCACTGAAAGTCAAATCAGTGTACTCCGTAAATGAATTTCAACCACAGACTGCGAATAAGACGTGCGTCCAAGAACAGAGAGCACAGCAAACAATTTGTTGCTAATTAGTACCGCTACTTACCTACCCTAACGCTACTGGTGTTGTCTTATAACTATCCATATAACTTTAAGACACTTAAAGACTACGTGCAATGGTTGTCTTTTTAAGTTGTCTTGTAGCAAAAGCAATTTCCTTAATTTATGAAGAGAGTAAAAATAGGATTGTGAGGTGCATGACATAACAACTCATACAATGGTTAGTTGTCTCATAGTCTTTTTATCATGAGGTGTTGTTTCGAGAACACCTCATTCTTTTCACCTCTCTACATCATCAAAAATCCTTACGATCATGAGACGCACAGTATGAAAAACGCCAGAAGAAAGGCCTATCCTGATCGACTCCAAAAATGACCACCCAAATTGGAGATCCATTACACAAGTTAGGTCGTACACAATAAATAAATAGTTCAAAGCCCAAAACTTGGCCTTCTCCAACGGAGCACCGAGACCCAACCCACACACCGCAACAATATCGCTAAAAAAAAAAAAAACAGCAACACTGCAGGCCAAGCGCCGCCGTCTTGCCTCGCGGCCGAGGCCAAGGCCGAGCGCCGCCGTCCGCCTGCGGACGGGGCCAAAAGACCGAGCGCCGCCGCGCGACCCTCCTTTGCCGTCGTCGGGGTCGCCGCCTCCTACCCCGTCGAGCTCCGCCCGCCTTCCCAACCGAGCGCCGCCGTGCACGGCAGATCTGGCCGCGCCGCCGCCGAGCTCCGCCCTTGAGCTCCCCGCCGCGGAGAGGTTGCACCTCGTCCGGACGCGGAGAAATCGACCGCCGTGAGTCGGTTCGGCCGGGCCACGTCCATGAGGTTCGGAGACGGATGGAGCCATGGCCCATGGAGGTGACAGCGGGCGCCGTACCCCCTGTGGTGATAGTCCAGCGATAGTGGCCGGAAGAGGAGGCGGGAGCGTCCCGGCGAGACAATTGGATTTCGCCACAGCTTTCCATAGTTTGGAATGGAGTTACGAGCTTCGCAGTACACATATTTGCGCTACGCAGATCGTCAGTTCTGTGTGGCATCATGGCATGATTCGCATGAACAACCAAGAATACACTATTGTCAGTTCTTTGCGGCCTGTCAGGCTGTCAGCTGTCAGCCACGGATCGGGCCTGACGGGAAACTGAGTGGATCGACTATGAATTGAGAAGAACAAGTATCATAAGAACAGATGACAGGTACTGACATTACTCTATTGCTGAATATAACTACTGAAAACTGAATGAAACAGTGCTTCTGTTCTGTTCGATGATGTTCCACCCAACCGCCCCTCAACCCTTTATGGTCGCCACTTACAAAGCCAACGGCCCAAACACAATAACGCGCCAGAGCCCGGAACAACTAAACGGATACGGCCCAAGGCCCATGCTTCAGCCGCCATCAGCCACTCGACGTCGCCGTTGTCGTACCGGTAACAGGGACAATTATTGAACATTTTCGGTTACTTTTTGTAGAATTGTCCAAAACGCACCTTTTCTTTGGTGCTTGTTTCATTTTACAAGAGTTTTACGCGGAGTATTAACCACTTCTACAAAACTGTATAGAACACATCTTTCTCTGGGGCTTGATTCCTGAGTTACGCTAGTAGATTTTTTCAGTGTGTTATTTAAACACTTGTGCAGGACCAGTGCCTGAATGTAGGACACATCGGACTTTCCCGGTGCTATTTGTGCAGCAGCTTTAATTTGAGCTCTTTTTCTCTATGTCTTTTCATCGGAGTTTGTTCTATCTTGTGTCTTGGACTTCCAAGATGTCTTATAGGTTCTCAATACTGCTTCAAATGCATAGATAATATAAGTTACGAGAGAGAAAAAATATATGACTGGATAAACAATATTTTAAAGCATCATATATTGATAATATAATTTATTGTCAGATATAACTTAGAAAGTATGTAAACTATCTTAGTTTGTTTCAGAGTTGAAACTGTCCTAGGAGCTATTTGAGTCTCTGGTACGACGTGCCTATACACGGTCCTGCCTTACATACGTGCACCACCACGCATCAAGACAAGTCTTAGTGTCTTACAATGTTCCATATATGACGTTGTCAAAAAAAAAATGTTTCATATATGTAATTAATAGTATATATAGAATATAAACGCGGGGTGGAAACTTGTGAGTGAAATCTATAACATATCCAATGGATTTGTTATCTATTATCAGCTTTTATGCCGGCCGACTCTTGCCGGCCTAGGACACGACGAGATCATCACGAGAGGGCATTATCTCTTGCATTGGTTGGCAACGCATGATAATTGATAAACTTGGTCCTTCAGCGCTGGATGAAACGGACGGTGCCGACAACCATATATATGCTGTCATAGTCCATAGAACTCATATGGAACGTGAACTAAGAGACGAGACCTCATCCCGTCGTCCGGAACATGAGATTATATAATCTTGTGAGGCGTGAGGGTCACGCATAAACTGAAATGCTTTTTCAGCAGTGATTTCTAGTGAAAAGTCTCTGTCACGAATTTGTAGGATGATTAATTCCTACAACAGCCGAATCATCCTACGCACGTTTAGTGTGAGACACACTGGCCGATCAGGTAAGGATCGTAGGAGTGTACGCACGTCTAGATCGAGTTTGTGTGAGTTACATGTGTGGATGATCGCGATCACATGCGCGCTGCATGCCGAGCTAGATTCATGGATCTCGTGCCAGATCATAAGAAGCAGAGACAAGGAATAGAAGAGTCGACTATCGACGTGGACGATCCAAAGAAGGATCGACCACGTACATCTTCAGTAGTTCCACCCTGGAATATATATATCCACATTAAATATTCAATATATACACGCAATTGATACAACTGTGTCGACGCTAGTAAAAAACTAGCAGGTCCCTATCACGATAGTAACTGCGCTAGCGTGTGAAATGCTGAAACTGTGAGTCGTCGAGACTGCAATATACTACTACTAGTACCTGAACTCGGATGCCATGCCAAGGTGGAGCTGGCAGGCATTGTTTAACTGTAGCTCCCACGTTTATCACCTACGTACGATATATTCAGCCGATAGTTGAACTAGAACGTACCCATTGGCGTGCCTGATCCCTCCCTCGGTCCGCAACTCATTTTGTCTGTCATTTTTCCGATCAGATCACCCGTCACGGTCAGGGCCAGGTGTGACAGTTGAAGCCTCCCCGGGGTGCACGCTGCCGCCCGTGGGCCGTAGCATTGCATTGGTGTCACATGATAGCTTGATTGCACGTACTAGAATCAAAGAATCTGCCCAGCCAATACGCGCCGAGTATTACTCCGTCCAATCCATGAAAAAAAAAACTAGCCACTTTATGTTATTGTAGATCAAACTTTAGCTAAGTTTGTATAGAAGAGATAATTCAGTTACTAGCAAATGTGCTTGTGCAGTCGGGCGTTGCAACGAGCGAGAAAAAAACCCTAACATCAATGAGAAACGAGGACCTAGGGTGTTCCATATTTATTAACATTTGTTATTTATTTTGTCAAAAAAACATTTGTTATTTATTTATTTTTCGAATTGAATACATGATCTTTTTATTCCTTTTCCCCATATATACGCCATTGTTTTTTCCCCTATTTTTTCATGCCCGACCGAAAGTGGAACGGAGGGAGTTTGTAAAAGAGTCCGTAAATATTGCTTTTATTTCATTTTTTATTATATTTAAAATCAAAATCATGACCTACCTTTTAATGGAACCGAATATATATTTGAATTGGAATCGGACTCATCGTGTCTTAGGAGTTGTTCTAACACATGATAGCATGAATTGTGAGTCTTGGTCACATACTCCCAATACGTTTTGATACTTCGTATATCGCTGGATAAGATCTAGCTATTCTAATTCGTATAAGCATGGGTTATATATATGACTCTAGACATAAGAAACTCTTCATTGTCTAGTAGTTAGGAGGCAGACCAAACAAATGGATGGACCACATAAATTTTGTCCCTTAGAAATAAATATATATACTCCCTCCATATCACTATTAGGGCACTCCCAATAGAGTATTAATAGTAGTTTCAATCTCTATTAAATAGCTTGTCAACTAAGCAAAATGGTGATGTGAAAACCTAATTATGAGGAAACAGAGCACAAATCATAGAAATTGTTTCTTCATAGAGAAACTATGTCTACTTCCGGGATGAAGAAACCGGATTCAATCCAAAGAGAGCGGTGCAGATAGTCAAGGGGGTATGCGATAGAATAGAATATAACTTGTTATCCGGGTTTGTGATAGGGAATTGAATATCAATCTTGTTAGGCAGGTCAAAAAAATCTTGTTAGGCAGGTCAAAAACCAAATAAAGGCAACCTAAATAAGGATAAGATTGCAATTTTATGCATCTCTAATCATATGACGCCATCAAAAATACACCTCTGGTACAAAGATAGTGTCCCTACAAAATATAGAAATAACCTCATATATGAAATCCTGATATCTCTATATATATCTATTTTATCTAATATTAAAGAGTTTAGTGATTTTTTTTTTGCTCATCACATTTTATTTTACATAATATGCATCTGTGCAAATAAAGTCGTACGGGCTAAGAAATGGGATGAAGCAATGGGAAAAGAAAAAAAGGAGCAGAAATCAGGTCTGCTGTTGCTGTCATGCATGGCGCCGCCGCCGCCCGGCGCTTGGCATGGTGAGCCGGAGCGTTGTCCCACCTCCCACGTGTCCGCGTCCCGACTGGACCCCGGAGCATCAGAGGGCGCAGCATGACGAGGCGGGTGCGACCAACCGCCAAGGCCCGAGCGAGCCCACACGACGAGGCGGAGGCGCGACGATCTCGATCCACTGCACGCACAGGCGCAGGTGGCGTGCGTGCACCCTTCGCCCCTGCGCCGCATCGATCGAACTCATTTAAAGCGAGGGAGCGCGGCCGGCGTGCGCTCTCCATCCCCTCCCTTCTGTTCTCCCCTTCCTCTTTGAACCCCACCCCTCCCTCTTCGTATTTGGATTGGATTAGAAGCTTCTCCAGTTGTCCACCAGCACCGCCAGGCCACGCACCCACCCACCTGGACCTGGTGCCTTCGTCGAGCTCCAGCCCCAGCAGGCTGAGCATTAGGGAGGCGAACCGCCGGACGGGCTCGACGACGGGAGGCGATCGAACTGCCGGCCTAGCAAGCGAGCGCGTGGACTGCAGTTCCCCGATCGATCAGGAAGACGAAGACCCCCATTCAGGCGAGGATCTCGATCGCGAAGAGTTCCCCGAGGCAGCTGATCGATCCATGCTCGTGGCGGTCGGATCACTTCGTCCGTCCAGCCGGGATTGCTAGGTACGCACGGCACGCTCTCGACCTGCTCGTACTCGTCCTTCAATTTGAAGCCTCTGCGCAGTCACTCGCGTCGATCGGCTTGGTTGCATTTTGTCTGCGCAGCGCGCGGAGGACTGTTGTGCTCTGTTTCTGTAGCAGCAGGGTCGCTACGCGAACTTTTTTTTTCTTTTCAAAATTTAGACGATGATATATAGAAGTTCATGTTTAGCCTGGGCGACGGAATATTCAGCTAGTAAATGATGCAGTTGTTGGGTGAAAAAAAAAAGTCAGTGAAATTCCCCGCCCTGAAATGAATTTGATGTGATGAACTAGTTGGGTTCTGAGAGCGGTATGTACCATTTCCAGTTTCCGCGATTAGAATTGCCAGGTTGGCAGCAGGCAATAGGCCGGCGAGTCGGATCCGACGTGTCTACAGCGTACTGGCGGTCACCCGCCCAGTTGCCAGTTGGCACTGCAGAGCACCATCGTCATCAAGCAAGTTGCAAGTTTAGCCATGGGACGTTATTTATTGTGATAGCAACGACTGGGTTGGTTAGTTGCGCTAATCAATTTCCCGTCTCCTCGTCATGGCGTTCATGTGATCTGATAGCGAAACGCCAAGTCAGAGGCCTTAAAGGCCGCCGGAAGCTCGTAGAGAGATCGATGGTGATGTTAAACAATCAAGCTGCCGTCATGGAGCGCATGCAGTGGAGATTCTTTTTTAGCATAAACTAAAACTAGGATCGGAGGTGCTCCCTTTTCCTGCGGCAGTTCTATTCTCTTGTCCTCTACTAGTCCACTTGCATGTGCGAAGGAATGAGGAGAAGGAAGATTAGCCGATCGATTACCGATTAGAAGTATTAGTTTGATCCCCCTTTCTGATTACCTGATTGATTGATTGACCGATAAGTATATAGTATAGTTAATTATCCCCTTTCGGAGAGACCAGAACCAGACTAATTTATTTCCCGGAAAGCCAAGTGAGAGGATGAGGCAGCCGTGAGAGAAATGGCACCGGAAAGCCTAGGCTCCTGCCGCACCATGTGGATGGACTCGGATTTCCCGCGGGTGTGGGAATCCCTTTGCCTTTACACGTGGTGAGGATCATCGATCGGATAGGACGGAGGGTGGTTGTGGAGTTGGGTTTCGACTCTGTTTTTTTTTTTTTTTTTTTATTATTTTGTGGATGAATTGGATGAGAATGAGACGACGGGAAGCTGCAATGCTTTGTGTCAGGATCCAGAACGGAACTGATCCTGTTCTTCTTGCTTACGTACAGCGGATGGATTGGTGGAAATATATATCGATAGAGTATACGTAAGTTCCTTCCGTGGATCGAATTGTTAGGGCTGGATAAAGACGTGTGCGTTATATACACGTGGTCACGTCTCTGCTCTTCTTATTAGTCATCCATTCGGAATGGAAAGGCATTCCACACTGAACAATGGCAGCTGCCATCGCCCATCACGACAAGGCAGCGACTTGAACGCAGTTTGATCGGTCAATTGCTTGGTGGGCATGCAATGCATGTCCCATGGTATTGAGTATAGGTAGAAGTTGGATGTGATGTCCAATAAATACTCTTGAGTTTAAAAATAAATAAACTAGAAAAAGATGGTCCTACTAAAATTTAGATTTCTAATTTTTATTTGCTAAAATCTATGGATGTTCACCTCTAGGTACGAGGATAGCGGCCCACACAGCCCAACGGAACGTAAAAAATGAAAGCTAAGGATCCCATCCGATCCGATCCGATCGAACCACAACCTGTATATAGGTTGTCCCACACTGATAGACGCAAAACTAACCAAGCACGCACCAATTCCGTCTGCCGCTCTATTTTCTTTCTCACCCTCTAGTAACTTCAAGAGAGAACCTGATGATGGATTAAAAATGTGATGGAAATCGAACGACATGAAAGTGACAAGGAAAAAAAAAACTGGTAATAAACAGGTGACTAGGAGTTTTGCCATGTGGGACACGCCAAAGCACATGGCCTCTCTTCTACTAGCCCAGAGGCTGAAAAGTGCCCGCCGCTTTGCGACCCCAGGAAGCAAAATTCCATGCCAGTCGGTCTCACCTGCCGTGACAGGTGGCAGCACGCTCTAGGCCCGCCGGAACCCGGAGCCGACCGCGTATAGTGCGCTCTGATTGTCGCGTCGCTGAGTCGACCTCCCTGACCTGGACTGGAGCCTGGACCGACTCCCAGTTTCCCCGTTCTTCTAGCTAGCGTGTAGGATTTTCATGCATAATCATGAAAGGAATGCCAGTAGGACGCCATAAGATTTTCAAGCCGACCCAGCTGGTTTCTTAATTCCTACTAGGTCAGTTGACAGTTGCATTATGATTGCGAATGTACAGTTCAGAAAGGGCAATTTCCAGAAGGAAATTACTCTGTGTTACGATTCAATTTGATAGATAGATAGATCCAGCTCGACATGAATTTTTCTCCCCTTGAATTTTAAGTAATTCACTATTACTACGTCAAGAGTAATCTGTGCATGCTCACGCAATTGATAAGAATTCATTTCATTTCCCTTTTCTGTCCAACTAAGCACTACTTGCTTTGCGTTTTTGTCTCATAAAGTGCAGGCACCAGAAGCCCCTCAGGGGAGAGCGTGAGCGACGCCACAACCCCAAGCCAAGCAGACAGCAATAATGGACGGCCACCAGTCGCCGCCGGCGCTGCAGCCGGAGAGGCATGGCAGCTTCAACTACGACATCGAGAGCACGGACGGCCCGTGGCGTGGCGCGGGGGCGGGGGCTGGGCACGACCGGTCGTCGGAGGCTCTGCTGCGGTACGACGACGACGGCCCCCGGGAGCCGCTGCTACGGAAGCGCACCATGAACACCACCTCCCAGATTGCCATCGTCGGCGCCAACGTCTGCCCCATCGAGAGCCTCGACTACGAGTACGCCCTCCACACAAACCTGCTTCCTCCTCTGTCTCCCCCTCCGTTGGTTTATATTGTCAACTTCCCGAATGCTTTATGTGCTGATTAGGCGAAGATGTTTGATCTGTACTGTTTTATCGTGGTGATTGCGACGAAGGATCGTAGGTTTGCCCCCAAATGGACGGCAACAGCAAGATCCTGTTATTACTTATTCTTTTATTACATGCTTCCTAGAGTGCAGGTGCCTGAAAACTTAGAACCACATGCACCTGACAACTGAACGAAAAATTAAGAAATTAAGCTCCAAAACCATCTGATTTATATCCAATGAATGAGAATTGAGAATCATTGCTTAATTGGGTGAAATTTCAGGCACCTGAACATTATTTTATTGTTTTTGTTTGGCATGCCTTACCATAGAGCTAGGATCTCGTGATGCGTTTGGATTGGAAGACGAAAAAGTTATCCTGATTGATTATTGTTCAACAAAGCGTTATCATTCGTGCGCCTTTTTTCCATTGAATTTTGTAAATAATTCATACTCTATACAGTAATACATCGATACTGCTCTTCTGCTTAATGATATACGTGCCTGGGCACCATCTCGAAAAAAAAAAAAAAAAAAAAAAACATCGATAATGTCATGTTCTGATCGTTCTTGTACTCACTGAATAGGGGTTTAGGGGCTAATAAGTAGATTCCATGGAATTTTTAATGGTCAGATGCCGGATATTCCTTTTTTGACACTATGCATATAGTCTACTTAACACTTATTATGAAGTATAGAATCTAGAATAAGAAAGAAGCTATAATTATTTGGGTCTGAACCATGGATGGATCTGATGCCGTTTGAGTTTCAACAAATAGAACAAGTGAACAACACACATGAAGCAACGTGTTTCTATCTTGTAGTATGAATAAATATTGATGTAGTAATATGTTCTTAAAGGGTGTTTTGGCATGCCAAAAATAGGATACCAACCACCAAACTGAGAAGATGATGACTGCAAAATCTTTAGTGTAAACTCAATGATAATAATATCTGGCAGATGTAAATTGCTCGCTGTATACACCTTAGAAATAGACAGTATGGACAAATTGGCAAGCTTGCTATGTCACTTCCCGACTTACCATCAAATTTTTAATTGCACGTTTCAGGATTGTGGAAAATGACCTTTTCAAGCAAGATTGGCGATCAAGAAAGAAGAAGCAGATATTCCAGTATATTGTTCTGAAATGGTCCTTGGTTCTTCTTATTGGCTTGTGCACTGGACTTGTTGGCTTCTTCAATAACCTTGCAGTTGAAAACATTGCTGGGTTCAAACTGTTGCTTACAAGTGATCTAATGCTCAAGCAAAGGTAAAGCTTCACTAAGATGCTTTTGCTATTTTACCAGACCATTTAGTTTTATTCTCCAGCTGTTGCCATGGATTAAATAATAAAACACGGTGACTAACTTGCATAACGTTTTACTGACTTACATCAATTGAATAATGTGAAGTGTGAATGGCTGTTGCCTCCAGTGCAGGTACTTCACAGCATTTCTGGCATACGGAGGTTGCAATCTAGTCTTGGCAGCTACTGCTGCAGCGATCTGTGCTTACATAGCACCGGCTGCTGCTGGGTCTGGTATCCCTGAAGTTAAAGCATACCTTAATGGAGTTGATGCTTATGCTATATTAGCTCCAAGTACATTGTTTGTGTGAAGGTAAATAACTCAGAATAAAATACAGCATTTCTTTTTTTTTTTTTATGGGAAACCATGTTTGATTTCTTACCCTTTGAGCTTGTGTTCGCAGTATTAACCTTTTCTGCTACCTTTTCTGATTGAATTGCTAAGATCTTTTCCAGCATTTGCATTCATGTACTGACTTTTCATTGATAATTGTTGTAGAAACCACTGTACTTTTGTCCAGTTTACTAGGAAATCTTGAACATGCATTGACAGCCAAATTATTGTTTAGGCGACAGTCATACTGCCTTGCTCATTATGTTTGATTTCACTCTCTTTTATTTTTAATAACCTGCTGTAAATTCACAAGCGTGTCTGTTAGTGTTTCTTCAGATATTTGTTGCCAAAGGGAGTCAGACTGTTACCCTGCCTAGTTTATCAGCTTGTGTTTATGCCCGGTAACTTATTCAGAATCATGATTTATAGGCAGCTTGTTTTGTTGATGAAACATAATGCTATCAGGACTCCTTGCTTTTCTAATTGCCAGTTCAAAGTTCAGAGATCTATTACTGAAAAGTTTCTTCTTTTGTTCTGCAGATATTTGGTTCCATACTTGGAGTTTCAGCTGGATTTGTACTAGGAAAGGAAGGTCCCATGGTACATACAGGAGCATGCATTGCCAACTTACTTGGTCAAGGGGGATCACGCAAGTACCATCTGACATGTAATTGGCTCAGATACTTTAAGAACGATAGAGATAGGCGGGATTTGATTACTTGTGGCTCTGCTGCTGGAGTTGCAGCAGCATTCCGTGCACCTGTTGGTGGTGTGCTCTTTGCTCTTGAGGAAGCAGCATCATGGTAGGAACTATTTCCCTTGTCACGAATGTTAATTCATATTTAACAGGTGCTGCCATCTTGCCGTATGCAGTGCCTTTGTTTTGTAATAAGATTGTTATTAACCTGAAAATGCAGACCTTCATCACAGTTGTAGTAGCCATATCCCATAGGTATCTGAGTTCCAAAATATCAATTTGTGTGATATATCTTTTGGATAATAAGAACCATAGTTTGATTGCTTCAGTATGCTGATAAGAGAATTCATCTATTGCAAGTTTGCAACTGCATCAGATGGGTGATGCTGACATTTTCATTTTGCTGCATTTTCTTTCCTTTAGACTGAATGGGTCTCTACTTCATGTTTCAGGTGGCGAAGTGCTCTCCTGTGGAGAACATTCTTTACAACAGCTGTTGTCGCTGTTGTGTTGAGGGGCCTGATCGAGCTCTGTCGTAGTGGAAAATGTGGTCTCTTTGGTCAAGGAGGGTTGATTATGTTTGATCTTAGCTCAACCATACCGAGTTACAGTACCCAGGATATCATTGCAATTATTGTCCTTGGAATAGTTGGTGGGGGTCTTTGGGGCCTCTTCAACTTTCTTTTGGATAGGATTCTCCGAGCCTATAGTTTTATCAATGAGTATGCATCAATCATGTGTATTCAGTTACTCTATAAAATTTCCCTTCGAGGCACAATCTCATATACATTGTTTTCTTTGGCGGTCTGCCTGCAGGAAAGGTGCTCCATACAAGATTCTTCTTACTGTCACAATATCAATCATCACATCAGCATGCTCCTATGGGCTACCTTGGCTTGCTCCATGCACTCCGTGCCCTGCTGATGCTGTGGAGGAATGCCCTACCATAGGCCGCTCTGGGAACTTCAAGAATTTTCAGTGCCCTCCAGGCTATTACAATGGTCTTGCATCGTTGTTCTTCAACACAAATGATGATGCCATCCGCAATCTATTCAGCAGTGGCACAGAGAAAGAGTTCCACATGTCCACTCTTTTCGTATTCTTCACTGCTATTTACTGCCTTGGCCTTGTGACATACGGTATTGCTGTTCCATCTGGTCTCTTTATCCCTGTTATACTTGCTGGGGCTACATACGGGCGCATAGTGGGGACCCTTCTTGGCCCAATATCGGACCTTGATCCTGGACTGTTCGCACTTCTTGGTGCGGCATCTTTCCTCGGTGGAACAATGAGGATGACTGTATCAGTCTGTGTGATACTTCTGGAGCTCACCAATGATCTCCCTATGCTCCCATTAGTCATGCTCGTTCTTCTGATATCGAAGACTATAGCCGACTGCTTTAACAAAGGGGTTTATGATCAGATTGTAGTGATGAAAGGTTTGCCATTCCTGGAAGCTCATGCCGAACCACACATGAGGCACTTGGTTGCTGGCGATGTTGTGTCTGGGCCACTGATCTCCTTTTCAAGCGTCGAGAGAGTGGGGACTATCGTTCAGGCGTTGAGGATCACAGGCCACAACGGATTTCCAGTGGTTGATGAGCCACCTTTGTCAGAGGCTCCAGAACTTGTTGGGCTTGTGCTTAGATCCCATCTGCTTGTCTTGCTGAAAGCCAAGGGCTTCATGAAAGAGAAGATGAAAACCAGCGGTAGCTTCGTGCTGCAAAGATTTGGTGCCTTTGATTTTGCCAAGCCCGGTTCAGGAAAAGGTCTGAAGATTGAGGATCTGGATTTCACTGATGAGGAAATGGACATGTATGTCGATCTCCATCCAATTACAAATACATCACCGTACACGGTGGTTGAGACCATGTCACTTGCAAAGGCCGCCGTCCTTTTCCGGGCACTGGCACTACGGCACCTGCTCGTCGTGCCAAAGACTCCAGGGGTGAGCTCTCATTCTCCGAATCTTGCTCTAGAGAGAGAATATTTCAGTGCTGGACATTCTTTTGACATGATATGAAGTTCATGTTCCAATATAACCTTCACCTTTTCCTTTGTGACAAACTCAATCAGATAGCTAATTCCTTTATTGTTCCACTGCAGAGACCTCCAATTGTTGGAATCCTGACGAGGCACGATTTCATGCCGGAGCATATTCACGGGCTGTTCCCAAATATACACAAGTCGCATTAATGGAATACTGGATCAGTACCATTTTTTGTTTGCCGTCGCCTTATAGGTAGCAGTACGAAAACAAGCTGCTTCTGTCCAATATTTGCTATCAGCCCATCTGGCCTTTTGCTTTCCATTTTATTTCTTCTGGAGTGCTCCAAAATCGTATAATCATCACTGAATAATATTGCATTTGTTGTAAAGAGCAGGTTCCCATGCAATAATCTGGCAGTGCACTCATATAGTCATCTTTCTGGCTTCTCGTGTGCTTCTCATCCTCCTCTTGGAGAAGCAACTTATCCTAACGTTTCATGCTGTCGATTTGCAACCCGCAAAAAAAAGGAGAATGTTGATTTGCAACCAAAAATATTATGCTTTCGTGCAGAAGAGAGATGTCTGATTCCCAAACCTTGTCTGGTTATCTGTCATGTTTGCTGCGGAAAAAGAACCTTATCTGTCACGAAAATGCCGTTGCTTCCGGGGCAAGCGGATCGGCTGTGCGCTGTCCACATGATGACGAGAGACATCGTATTTGTAGCTATCACATGCGCATGATCTCCTCAGGATCCCTGGAAATTCGCCAGGATCCTATTTGTAGCTATCACATGCGCATGATCTCCTCAGGATCCCTGGAAATTCGCCAGGATCCTTGTACAGCGACGCCGGTGGCCCGCATGGCAGTAGCCCAGACAAAGCAGCCCTCAGAAGACGCGAACCGAAATCCAGAGGGGGCGAACAGTGACAGGCAGACACCATGATGGTGCCCCTCTATATTCGGGCATGTGGTCTCTCACCTGCCAAAAAGACCATGCCCTTTTTCTTTTGTGTTTCTTTTTGCCTTTTTTTTTACCCTTCTCTCCGCAGAATTACTGCAATGCCAATTGCAAGAGCAACTATAATAATAATACAAACTAGTATATTGCCTGTGTGCTAACGCTACGGTGGCGTCTAAAAAAAAATAAATCACAAAACTAAAATATAACATAAAAATTTAAAATAACCAAACTAAATCATAAGTATATAGAATGAGATTGATTAATTTAAGAAACATTTTGGCACAATTTTGTTTGATGATGAATTGAAAAACAAACAATAAAAGAAAAATAGGACTGAAAATCAGTCATATGAATCCTATAACACTTTGGATGACATCAAATCATCAGCAATAGTTTAGGCACTCCCTCACTTTTGCTCCCTATTACACACCACTGAACTATTTCAATCTTTTGAGAAACCATACATCAAGAATGTCCTCCGAGGACATCTTGCTAACTCCTGGAGCTCTTTCACCTTCACCTCCAACCTCTCTTGTTTGCTGAGTACAGAATTTACCAAATCTGTACCAGGCAAAAAAACCGAGTCTATCATTTGTTCTTGGATTCAGATATGATCATGTGATATTCTAAAGAAAAGAAATATCAATATTATAATACTTGGATCGCATGCCAAGTGAGAACGAAAACAAAACCTTTGTGAGAATAAATACATTTAGCAAATTTTATGTGCCTAGGTGCCACCAAATAGGACAAAATCTGCATCAAACACATGATTAAGGATGAATCGTTTTTCTAAGTCTTGTAATTCACCATGCTATTCACGCCCTTTTGTTAGCGGAAAAACAATCACCATGGTCGTCAGTTCATTCCTAAAAGTGAAAATAATACAAGAAAGATTTTTTCGCATAAAAATCTTGCAATCACATTTCATAGGTCACAGACTTCGGCTGAAATCCATGCCTCACCTTATAATTGAACAAAACAACATAGACTAAGAACATAACCATTTACCATGGGTAGAAGCACCTAATGCCGAACCAAAGAAGCCAAGCATGCAAGGACCAAAAGATAGAATGATTTACATATCCATGATAAAAAATAAAGAGAATGCTGAATGTATTTGGAAAAACAAAATTAAAGGGAGGATCACCTCTGAACCAAGCTGAGGTAATGTATCTTTGACATGTAGGCCTCCTCATCTCTATTCGGAGAGAGGGAGAGCAGAGTGGTAACAAAGGTGCGGATGATAGAGTTGTCTGCGCTGATGCTCCACCTCCGTGTCATCATGGTCGACACCACATTGGCAGCCTCAGGACTACTGGTCATGGTAATAACGGCCTCTGCAGCAAGAACCCACACCTCCATTCATATTGATATCCGCCAAGCACATGTGCATTTTGTCGAAAACCTGCTGCTCGGAGGGTTGCCATTTCTTGATGCCCGGCCCGATCACCACAAGAATCATTTTTTATGCCATGAAGAGGACGTGCGGGCTGATCACCACAAGATGACAAGAATCGCGTACTTGGTTGCCTCGCGTGGCACCACGTCGAGGGCAAGGGCGCCGCGAGCGTATGACCAAGGGCATCGCGACGTCGTCCTTGGGAGCGCGGTGAGCTGTTCGCTCGATGGGGCGGCAGAATCGACCGGCATCGCGCGATCTCAGCCCGAGACTGAGAGGCTCGGGAGCGCGGTAAGCTGTGCGCTCGATGGACCGGCAGCAGAGTCGATCGGCATCGCGCGATCTCAGCCCGAGACCGAGAGGCTTGGGAGCGCGGTGAGCTGTGCGCTCGATAGACTGGCGGCAGAGTCGACCGGCGGCGCACGATCTCAGCCCGAGACCGAGAAGCTTGGGAGCGCGGTGATCTGTGCGATCAATGGACCGGCAGCAGAGTCGATCGGCGGCGCGTGATCTCATGTTGGCGGCGATTTGGAAAAGGTGGCGGCGATTTGGAGAAGGTCGAGGGAGAGGCGTACGCTGGCGGCGATTTGGTCGAGGTAGCGGTCTTTGTTTCGGTAAAAATAAATGTTTCGCTATTTCGTCATTGCTGTGATTCGAACTCTGCTCGGATATGGGAAACTTTTGATCGCGGGCGTGGGCGTCGGGGGTGTGTAAGAGCTGTGCGACAAACTTTAAATCCTAAATTTTGGTTTGTGGATCCGTTGATTATCCCAGTCTTTGGTCTGTGGATCCGTTGGTTATCCCGGCGCTTTGGTCGTGGATCCGTTGGTTAGTGATCGTCGATCCAAAAATAAAACGAAGTTGGACATTATAGTCGAGACTCTTCCATCACAGTCAGTGGTTTTAATTGACAAATTAGATTCAGTGTTTTAAGCTATGGTTCGGTATGTGGCTCTCTCCCTGCAGCATTGGTCTGGGGATGGCTGGTTCACTTTCAAAGTAACAGCCTATGCGTGCAAGCAGAACTACGTAGGTAATTTAACTCTAAGTGTTGTTTGGTTGGTAGCCACTGTGGTTAGTGTTTGGTTGATGATAAAGCTTACGTAAGATTCTTTTAGGCTCCACGTATCGTAGAGTAGAAAAGTGTGTTAAGATTCCTTTAGGTAAAGCAAAGTTGGCCACCAATTTCGTTGCCACACATTGTCACACTTTGCCAAAGGTTAGTCGTAGTAAGTTATGGTTAGGAACTAACAACCCTTGTACGCATCGTCTTGAGTGTCCAGCGACCGTGAGTATATACTGCTATACTAGTATTACTACTCTACTACCTTGCCACATATCCACATCTGTAGGACTCCCACTTTCTAGAATAAGTGAACATTTTATTTCTTAAAGAATCAAACTTTTCTAAATTTAACTAAATTTATAAAATAATGTCAATATTTGTATCTTCTAGTATATTTATAAAGAAATATATTCCACTTTATATTTTTTTGGTTTACACGCTATTATTGGCCAGAGAAAATTAAATAAGTCGATTTTTGGTGCTCAAATTAAATATAATTCCACTAGCAGGCTTGACCTTCTTTGCCTAGATCATGTGTTTGGATTCCATAATCTAAAGTTTAGTTGGTTAAAGTTAAGGGTTAAACTTTAGTCAACTAAACTTTAACCAATAAACTATGGACTGGAGAACAAAGTTTTTTTTTTTTTTTTTTTGAATGATAGGAGAAGCCAGAGGTTTCGACTGTAGTTTTATTAAAAAAAAAAAAAAAAGTTCAGCTAAATGAGAAGTTTAGATCACATTCAATAAAAAAAAAAACTTATGTGTTCCTATGGTGGAATGAGGGATAAGATAAAGAGACAGGGGTAAAAATGTCTTCTCATGAGAGAAAATGAAAACCCTAGACCACTTTGACACAGTTGTGTGGTTTTTTGGGGTCACCAGCTAAACTTTAGACTATCAGTTTGGGGTCTCAAGATCATGGGTTCTAAGTTAGACCTTAGTCATGATTTTTTTTATGGGCAAGCGCAATGTGTCAATCAATTATAAGAAGAAAGGGGTTGCTACGTCACAACTTCATTGGCCACCTAACCAAGTCCCACGTGAAAAAAAAGGGACACCAAAAGCAAAAATATGAAAATATTCAAACTTACGAATGGTTATTTCTCTAGAACTAGAATATATATGCCATGCTACCTAATCCATCATGAGAGTGGTGTTCTGGGTTTCTGCCTCCCTCTTTTCAAATGTTCCAGATGATGTAAATTAGTATACCATTAAGATCGAGACAAGAAGTTTTTGAGGTTTCTTTTTGTGAGCTCCTGCCACCAATCGGACACATTAGTGAAGTTATCCAATGTAACATTTGAAAGGAGGTCTAGCAATAGAGAGCACTTTGGATCAAACGTAGCACAAGAAAGGACAATAAGAAAGACATGGCCGTTTCCTCGGTTAGATTAACCCGAAGACAGTGTGGTTGATACCACTAGCCGACCGTCAATGGTTTGTCACGAGGAGAGTGCTTTCTTATTAAGATCCAAGATAGGAATTTGCTTCTTCTTTTTGTTTTTTTTTTTTTTTTTTTGTCTTCTTTGTTTTATTTCCAAATGAGGTTTGGATCGAAAGTTGCAAAACGAATCTCTAAATTGGGCTAGATAAACCGATTTGGCCATGTAGGATCCATTGTTGTCCATCGTATTTCACAGGAATTGTGTAGGGATTTTATGAGAATATATTTTTTTGTATCATGTTGCTATAAACTATGAGAGTTTTTACCACGCTTGGAATTAATATTAGCCCTCCATTTGATCCGATCTAATGGTTAAAAATGTATAGGAACCGGATAAGAGGAACCAAGTGGCGGGCATGTGAAAACGTGACACCGTAATGAATTATAATTAACATTAAAGGGTATAATTGTCTTTTTTAGTCTAACAAGGAGCAACTTCTCCTAACTTCATGTGAATCAAAGATGCTTGTGAAGCTACTTCTAAATCGGGGTTCGAGGACTCGTCAAGTAAAAAAAAATCGTTCATCCGATTCCCGCTCCGGCGCTCCCACCTATCGAAAAGAACGCCGCCACCCCCACGCCGCCGCACTTCCCCACCGCCGTGCTCGTCCGCCGCTACGGTCTGGTGCTGCGAGAACACGCTGGCGTCCCACGGCGGCGGCTACGATCCGCCGAGGCTGCACTCGAGGCAGCGAAGCGACGCAGCAAATAGGCCGCTCCCTGCAGCGGTGACCGCTGCGGTGCCGCCACCCCCGACCCACGGCGGATCGTCGGCGTGCGGCACGGCGAGATCGAAAAACAACATGGACGGGCGGCATACACCCGCGAGTACCGGACCCGGATCGGCGGCCGGGCCCGACGGCCGCGGCCGTCGCTTCTGTCATACCTCTTCGGCGGCGGTGGCGATGGCGATGACCGCAAGGTCTACTTCGTGTTGCCGTACCTCCGGTCCCTCGAGATGCTGCGTGGCATCAGACACGCATTCGAGCCCCACCGCATCATCGGCGTCCGCGAGGAGCCCCGCCTCCGCGAGCAGGACTTCGGTACGCACCATGCGCTACTTAGCTGGAGCCGAGAAGTAAGGAAGGTAGGAGGGAGCTTGACGCATGACTCGCTCGGCAGCCAGGCAGCCATCGATCGACTAGCAGGGAGACGCCGCTAAAATTAGAAGTACAAAACTACCCTAAGATGAGAAGTCAGGTGAGGAACCGGCTAAAATTAGATCAACGGGAGGAACATCGGTTCCTCCAACCACCGTAAAAAATTCTCATAAATTTTTCACATATTTGAATTTTTTTTAAAAAACTTTGAAATTCTGGATCCGCTTGTGCGAATAAGCTTGATTGACACCGTACGGTGGCACCGCCAACACGTCACGTGTACGGAGTACTCCCTCCGCCCCTTTATGTATGTCGCCTCGGGAGCGTGTGCGTGTAGAAAAACCGGTTTTAAAAAATAATTGCCGCAGAGACAAACATTCTAACATTGACGCCCTGAACCCACCACCGTATCCAGCAAAAGATCCATCACATCGAATGAATGGAAAAGCTGCAAAGGTGGCTTTTCATCCCCTTGTACCAGATCGATCCCGAGATTAAGTGGTGGATCAAAGACGTGGTTATTGCTATTAAACGAAAAAGCACATCCATCGTACGTATTGAATTCACCGTGCCCGGTACAACTTTTTTTTTTTTTAGCTAGGGGGCAAATCTCGGCAATAATAGCAACCCTTTTTTCTTGAGCTGCATACGCGCATCACTTGCAAAACTATCTTTTTTGTTTACAGTTTAATAAAAGCACAGTACAGGATTCTCCCTCCTGTTTTCATAAAAAAAAAAACTATCTTTTTTGTTAGGGTAAATATATAATCTCAGCATAGCGACGGATCGATCGAGCTTGGGAACGAGGAGGTCCTGCTCCTGCCGCATGACCACCGCCCGCGGCTACTCTGGCTGTGCTCCTCCTCCTCCCGTGGGCCATACGTGCAGGCGCAGCTTTCTCCTCCACTTCATTGATCACACACACACACACCGACCCCTGGTCAGTGGTCACTGGATGCGGCGGCGACGGCGATAGATCAGGCAGAGTTGTTGAAGCAAAGGCTGCCGGCAGGGGGAGCGAGGCATCAATGGCGGTACGGTACAGATGATCCATCTCGTGGAACTGATGCCGGTCCGAGACCGCCAGGCCATCGCAGACTAGAAAAGAAAAGCTGCCGCGCTTGCTGCTAGTCCTGCAGCGGTGCAGCACAGCCTACCTTATGTTTGGTACTCTTCCCGGCCTGTGGTCCGGCCAGATAGACATGGCGGACGTACAGTACCGACGTGGATCGTATCCGCACGCGATCTCGCACGATCCGGCGACGGCGACGCGCCAACCTCCGCTTCCGTGCGCGTCAGACTTGGCAACCATGCCTACGTATATACAGTATGCGGGCTGTTGCTGGGTCTGATCAGTTCACGAGGCTGGCTCGCCCACGGCATGGCATGGGGAGGACAGCACAGCAAGTAAGAGTTTTGTCTTGCTTGTGCGGCCAGCGCACGGCCCCTTCGCCGGCCGTGGCAACTTGTGGACCTGTCTGTGGTCGCGTCGTCCCGCCGCTCTCGTCAACCAGATTCCTGGCGAGGGCGAGCGCTGATGGGTTGGTTCAATGGGTGAATCCGTTCGAGCAACTACTGCTCCGTAACCTCGATCGATCTGTGTTCAGCTGCGTCTGTAGTACTACTATCTATTCTTTAGTTTTTACGGCCGTTTCAGAGTCTGGGTGCAGTTGAGGAGAGTGATGAAAGCGAGAGAGTCGTTTTGACGCATCAATGGCAATTAGCAGTGCGACGACGCGATCGACGCGGCTAGCAGACTGCACTTGATGAGCTACTTGACCAGCATGCATGATCGAGATCGAGTGCAATGCCAACGTCGTACGCTGCGGTGCAGCACTTCAGTTATCCCCGCGGCCGGCTGCACCGCATCGATATGATCCCGGAAAATATGGTGCCGATACTCTGGCAATGAACACTCTGGCAAGTAGATCCGGTGGAGCCCGCAGGTCGGGCCGGCCATGGCCCATGCCAGACTACTGTAGACCGGTCTAGGCACGGACAGGCGAACAACAAAGCTGCCACAGGAGTGGTAGGCATGGACCTGGCGTGCGTGCCTGGCCGCAGATCTATCCCCGGCCAGATCCTGCTCGGGGATCCGGCGATCGATCGACACGGACGCCGGGACGCGGCAACGACAACCAGCCTAATTCCGCGCCGCTTGTACAGTACGTACGTACGTCCCGGTCTACCGAACCCCGCTCGTACGCTGGTCGCGCGGATCTCTTGTCTTCACCCCACCGACGCCGGACGGACGGACGGACGAACGAGGGTCGTACCGTTGTACCCGCAGGGCTGGATCCCGGGAGCCAATGCCTCCCACCCTTGTTTTCGGCGCTTCAATGCGTGGATTGGGTGGGGATCTAGCTGCCTGGCTTAGGCTGCTGGGAGTCTGGGACTCCAGAGTCGGGAGGATCGGACGGCAGGGGCATCCGGCGCCGCTCCTGGCACCAGGCGGTCGTCGAACGCACGGACGTACTACGTGTACGTGGTCGAGGTTTATGGGGGAGCCGTGCTTGTGCTTGTGCTCGGGAACGGACGATTACTACTGAAACCCATGCGCGCGGCGGGAGAGACGGGGATCGAAGAGGGACGTACGGTCGGTCGGGTCAAGGTGCCGGTGCCGGCCTCGGGTTCCTCTGCCCAGCCGCGAGGACACTGGCAGGTTTTCTCTGCGTTTGCGCAGCACGGGCACTGGCCGGATACGCACGTATCGAGATCAAACTTGGAGACGAACATATAATTAGGTATCCACTGCTAGTCGTGTTTAACGTCGTACGAGCAGTACTAGATTACGAGCATAAAATTGGCTGCTTGTTTGACCGCCGTATGTATCCTAATGTCTCTCTCTGTCTGAAAAAAAAAGTTGGTTAGCCACTCGTTTGCTGCACACAGTAATAATAACAAGATAGGTTCTCGTGTTCACAGTCCCCATAAGCACAATGTTTTTTTCCCCTGATTTCCCCTGAAAAAATCTGTAGGATGGAGCCAACAACAAACAAGGACCGTACGAGGCCAACCTGGAACTGACCGATCGTGTCCGTGACGTGAGCGAGAGATCGAGGAAAGAAACCTACTCACGTAGGCAGCTTGGGGTGGGTGGGTGGTCCGGTGCTGGTGTACGTGGTGGTGGTCAAGACTGAAGCGAGACGACAAGGGACGAATCCACGAGACCGGCCCGTCCGTGACGACGTGTCCACGTTCCGCGAGCACAGGATGACCTGCTCTGCTCTGCTCGGACCACGACCATCCACTCCACTCCGCTCCGTTCCATGGAGGATCTTGCCGAGATCTGCGGTGTTTAAGCCGCTGCCCCACCACCGATAACACCACCCGCTCCTGCCAGCCAGCCAGCGATCGATCGATCCCGCTTTTGTTTGCTTCTCCTTGCAGTCTACAGAGTCCAGGAGGTGAGGTCTCTCTCCTGCGTCCTGCCGTCTCGCCGAGGCCACCACCTCACACGAGAAGCGATCAATTAATCTGTCCCCGCCTGTGGGACTGCGACCAGCTAATCCTAAGGGCATGTACAACCCACAGACGGCGGGTCGTCTGTAGAGCCTCGAATTTATCATCTGATCGATATAAAAGCCCACTTATACTGGCCACAGACATTGGAGGAGTGCGTCGTAAGCTATTTAATGTTGTGCGTGTATCTAAGATCAACTACAAAAGTATTTGTGTATATTATTGTGTGGCTATTTGATAGAATAATATCAATGAAAAATAATAGCATGGTTACAATATTTTTTAGGAACCATTAATATAAAAAATAATAGCATGATTACAATATAAAAGTAATAGCATGATTACAACGCCTTTTGTCTAATTTTCTTTTATTTCCATAGTGTTGCCATATGTGCTCGATTAGATCCTTCTTGAGTTGCTTATGTGTTGGCCGTGCTCTGATAGCTGAATTTCTACAAGTGCCTCTGCAAAGCTTGGATAGACAAGCAGTCTGTAACTGAACATATATTCACACGGTAGAACTGACTGCATGGATGAAGTTCACATTCAACTAGTGGAGCACTAACACATTCACCTGTTCATATTCAGAAACGCCTAACTACTGACTGATAGCACCAACCAAATGAGAGTATCAAGAATTAATAAGAGCAACATGGATTGATGATACGCATGGGAAAACAAATTCGTACTAGCTAGTGCTAACAATTTAGACTCACTAATTCTTCAATTACTGACTGATAGCAGTCACATTCAGTCTGCACATATAAAAACCTTTTCAGAACGAAAAAACAGAGCAATATACACCTTGCCGAGGCATCGCTTGCATCTGCGCATGGGCAGAAAACCAGGTCCGCTTGCATCCCTTTCCCTCCGGCGCTTGGTCAGGAAGCCAGGTCCCCCAGATCGATCCATGCAGGTTGCCGTCGGCGAGTGCTTGCTGTCAGTAGGAGGCGCGGCCTGGAGGGCAGCCAGCCGGCGGCCAGGAGGGATTTTGGCGGGGAAACTCCCGCGCGCGGTTGCATCTGGAATTGAGGCGCGCGCCCACGCCGGATCCGAGCGGGCCGTCGTCTGGGGACGACGAGGCCGTACAACGCTGCCGATGCCGTCTGCTCCACCTCGGACAACGGGACAGGGGCGTCGCCTCACGAGTCGACGGAGCACCCGTCTCTTGGCAAAGCTGGGGTGGGATTTGCAAAATGCGCAGCATACAGACGGGAAACCGACGCGCGTTGTACGTGCCCTAAGCGAGGCTGGCTGATTAGGGACACCTCCAGCCATCTGCAGATCGACCGACCGCAGGACCTGGGTAAACAAACAAACACCAACCAACAAGCTGTGACGAGACCTGCCGCGCGTCACGTCGATCGCGTACTACTGTGCTCTCCTAGTTGTAGGAGCAGTACTGGTCGCTGTCCTCGGATCTCTCGCTCGTCCCTCTCTTCTCTCTGTAGAGACGACAGTCGATCGATAGCTAGCCGGCACGCCGTGCTACTGGGCGCGTTTGGTTACCTGTTTCTCCCCGGCCCTGGCTGGTCGGATGCATGTGCACCGCGATTGGTTGCCTGCTTGGGCGCTGGAGCCAGGCTACCCGCATGCAAACGGCGCCGCTCAGCCTGGTTCCCGGGAAACGAATTTGGCTTCCGTTTCTTGGGAGCCTGGCTCGTGCGGGCGCTAGCGCGGATGCCTCGTGGCTCGTTTGTGAGACGCGGATGCAGTAGTCAAGCCGAACAACCAGCAACCAAACAAGTGATGCACCCAGCCAGACTCTAATCAACCGACCAACCAAACAATGGCACCTGCATGAGTTTAGCCTGGCCTGCCAGGGCCTGGTCGCCGGATACGAGCCAAGCTGAGCTCAACAACGAACCAAACGCACCCTAAATACTACGTGCCCGTGTGCATGCTGTGTACTCCCTCCGTCCCAAAATAAACGACGTTTTTAGCTTCCCGAAACATATCTTAAGCGATTATATACTAAAATAGGATTAATATTTATATTACATAATTAGTATCATTGGAAAGATCTTTTGATCTAGTTTTTTAACAAATTTATTTGGAGATTTAAATCTTCTACGTATTTTTCTACAAATCGAGTCAAACTTGTGGACGAAAAACCCAAAACGTCGTTTATTTTGGGACGGAGGGAGTAGCCACTACTACCACGTCCCGTTTCATCAAACTGTCGACCTAGGACATCATCAAACTTTTGTACGTACTATATTAGTCACCTTCGTAACGCATGCAGCCACAGGTTTTCTTCGATTCGATCTGCATATATACTAGTACAACAGTAGCTAGTATTCGTGGCAGTGAAGCACATGGGAAGAGTACGAGGAGCAGATCGAGAGCGCTGTACATACACCCATCAGTGAGTCAGAGAGGTGTGACCCATGCGTTTTGTGTCATCAACGAGTCTGTACCAACATTACTGCCGCTGCATGCTTTATACGACTACTACAGTACTACCAGTACTATGCTAGATGTCCTTCGTTCGTTCCTTTACCCCACCCGACCACCCACCACTCTATCTAATCCGGACCCGAACAAAGATCGAATCCGTGCACGGGATGGATTTCACGTACTACGGGCGGTCGGTTTCCTCAGGATTTCCTGATAGAAACACTGCTATGATATGATCCAGCCGAGAGACCCAAGGACACGATCGATCTTCAGCCGGCTCCCAACAGCGCTATCGATCGATGTCCCTTTTGGTTTTGGCGACGCCTTCTTGTTTGGAGAATATAATCCACCCATATACTACTATTCTTCAGTACTACGTACCCCCCCAATCTGGGCGCCAGCCCAAACCTTAATTCGGCCGCAGTGCTTGCACACTGTTGCAGGGTCGTCACCAATGCAAATGCACGCACGAGTGCTACTGGTACATGCGTGCCATCGCTTTGACGAGCGCCAGCCAGGCAGGCGGTTGCCTTTGTAGTAAAGCCACGTCGTACGATATATGGTGTGATGTGCAAGCAACAACAGAGAGAGGCATGGGGGCACTGCTACTGTGGGCGTATAATGGCTTGGCAGGCTAGCTAGATTCGCATCGCATTCCATCGCACGCAGCCAACCGACCGACCGACCGGCGGGTCAAAAGATGAACTGACGCTGGCCGGAGATGGATCTGATCTGTTTCTGTGGCGAAGCTTTTGGCTCAGGTCAAATGGCGAGATCTCAAAGCAATCCGAGGCCTTGATGCTGTGTATGTACTACATGCCGTGCCCTCTTCATTATGATGGTGTGATGGTGCTCTGACGCATGCTCGACACGCATGGATGCCTATCTATGCATCAAAGGCCCTCCTTTTGGGAGAACAATATCAACAGAAAGCTCTAAAGGACATCCTTTATCACTCTTTTTGCACACGTCATGGACTCATGATCGATGATATGTGTAGTGGGTTGCTTTTTAGGCACCTTTTTTTTTACAAAAAAATAAAAACAGAAAATAGATGGATGATGCGTCCAACTTTGTTTGGAACACAACATTAATAAACCTCTAGTATATATAGGATATGGAAAATCTATTCTATTTTTAAAATTTTATTTGAGTTTTGTTAGGAAAACCTAGCTAATCGTGTGTTTTTTTTTTTTTTTATTCACAACTTTGCTTATAAAAATGCCCGGAAAGAGATGTCTTTTCCTTTTATTTTACTCCCAATATTACATTTCTAGAATTGTCTTAAGTCAAATTTTGTAAAGCTTGATTGAATTTCTACAAAGACCCCTTAAGATTTTTGTTATCAAATTAGTATCAATAATGTATCATAGAAAATATTTTTTAGAAGTTGTTCATTTTATATCATAAATGTTGTTACTTTTTTTCCTATAAAATTCATCAAACTTCAAAAAGTTTGACTAACACATATTTTAGAAATTGACTTATTTTGGACATAGGAGTACGTACAAAATAATAAAGGGACACCAACTGGTATTGTATGGCTCACGCGCACTGCATGATGGACCGTATGGAAATTCGTTCAGTCAATGTCAGCGCTTCCGCATTTAGGAAACCTGATGAGTACTCCTCCGCACTTTAGTTCCACAACAGTGCCTCTTTGATGGTCATATAGATACGACCTCATCTCTTCTCAACCACTTCAAATATATTAGCAGTGTCTACCTTACTTTTACTCTCTTTTATATGCATGTATGTACGTATCATATTCATATTCTTATGCAGTGGTGAGCGATTTTTCATTATGTAGAGAGATACTTTAGTTTTATTTAAATGATTAATGTGACAATTCCTAGGCCTTGCGAATTCTTATGCAGTGTGCTTAGCTTTCCATGCTGGTATTAGCTGTCCATCCATTTCCCGACTTCAGCTGACCTGCACCGGGATCCTCTGGTACGCGCTGTCTGCTGCGTGACTGTATGCACGGCATTTGTACCGCCGGTAGGGCAGCTGCCCTCGATTCTCCGGATCCCACTTCCTCGCAAGCGTCCAAGCGCTCACAGCCAAAAAAAAAATGGCAGAGCTGATCGATCTTTCTCCTTCCGGCCGGGCGTCGCCGTCGCGCACTGCTCCATCGTATTCCCCGAATTCAATTCGCGTCGCCGCCGGACGCCGTGCCCAGCGATGATTGCGGTCGAAGATGGCTGGCAGCAGCCAGCCTGCCACGCTCTCTCTGCCTCTGCGACGGCCGGGCAGGGTCCTGCGTCCGTCGTAGCAGTAGGCCTAGTACGGCTCGGCGCCGTGCGTGAACCCGCCGCGGCCACTGTCGATGCGCCGTCGTACGTGGACAGCAGGGCCACGATACGGGGAGCAGCCGTCGTGGATGCACTGAAGCTGAGTAGCTGACGGCACGCGATCGACCTCGTTTGTTGTAGCCACGCCACAGCATGCATGCATGGCGTACGTATGGACATGATGCATGCGTGGCTGCACGCAATGCTTTGTCCGGGTGCGTATGAAGGTTTGCGAGTTATGAGATGTACATCAGTTTGAACAACCGTTCTTGCTCTGTTGCGAGGGGGGCTACTGACGATACTATCTCACCCGTGTAGTATGTACTGTACTCTACTGCTGCTGCTACTATAATGCCGCCATTACGCGTGATGACAACCCAGATCCTATCGTACAGTGTTGTATTAATAAATATACTATCTAGTAGCAAGACATGCATGCACATATTTTGAAATTTAAACTAGTTATCTTTGACTAATAATTAGTCTAAATAATATAAAAATTATAGTGTAATAGTTGTAACATTAGATTTGTCTTTACAATTTTTATACCATTTTTGTTGTTACCATTAATTATATAATAAGGGGCCCTTTGGATCACGGGGCAAATGAAGGAAAAGGAATCGATTCCTTTGCGGACGTCATGTGCCCTTTGGATCACGGAGGAAAAAACGTGAGGAATCATTCCACGGGAAGGATTGTTTTCTCATTGTTACCGCGAGAAAGCGAAACATCCACTCAGAGCTCATGGAGACCGCAGGGGGAAAACGCGGTGCTCTCTCCGCCGAAGCTCGCTCCTCGCGTTCCCCTTCACGCAGCCGCCGCACCGGTGCGGCGGTGTCGCGCGGAAGGGCTCCCGGTGGCCGCGGCGCCCCCTCTCCTCGCCTCGGGGGTCGACCTCGCCCGCCCGGCGTTAGCGGCGACTCGCGGCACCGGGGGCCGGCGGGCGGCCTCGCCCGGCGCTGGTTGTAGGCGGCCAAAGGCGGCGAGACGCGGGGAAACAGCTCCCTCCGCCCGGCCGCCAAGCCTTGCTTGTGTAGACGCGGGGCGGCAAAGATGAGGAACATGGCGAGGTGTGTCACGGCGGGCGGCGCCGGGGGCCGGAGCTAGGGTTGGAGGCGGCGCCGCCCGCTCCGTTGGCGGCGGATGGCGAGGAGGAGGGAGAAGAAGGGGAGAAGAGGGTGAGCAAAGCCAGAGAGGCCGGGCGGAACGAGGCGGAGGTAGCCGACGGCGGCATGGGCGGAGGAGATGAATGTGCGATGTAGTCGACCGCGAGAACGTTTCCTTTCCCCGTTCCCGTGCGACGAAGGGAAGGGTGTGCGTTCCTAAGTTTTTCCTTTCCTGTGTTTCTTCGTTCCTATATTTTTCCTACGCCCCTTCCTGTGAGCCAAAGGGGCCCTAAATCTGAATTTAAATATATGAGTCTTCTCTGTTAAATTGGTGACATGCTATAATCGCTCGAAAATGTAGAAATTGATTCTATACGAAAATTGAATAAAGAATCATCCAATTTGGAGTTCATATGAGTGAAATAACCTAGTTTCAAAATTTATTCACACTTTAAAAAGTAAAAAAGCTGCAATTCTCGATGAACTTCATGAGTGGATGCTGGAGGTGCATCCCGAGGCAACAGTTGCACCATAAATACCCCTTCCTCCTGTGTGATCATCTCTCCCCTCCCCTGAAAGGTCTAGGCCCTTGTTTGGGTTTTGGTAATTAATGACAACACTTGTGGACTAACTTCTCGGTTGAGTGTGTGAAGGAGAAATAGTTGAGTTCACAAGATGAAATGAGTTTCGGCATTGGTTTGCATTGCTAGTATGTTGGAAAGTTCAAATCAAACATAGCAAGCAAGTGAAGACCGAAGCAAGACTTGGCTTGATGGACTGATGCGAGGGTGAAGGGCAAGTCAAGGCTTTGAAGTGACGGACCGCGAGGCGGTGAAGCTTGAGCGACTTGGCGCCGAAGGACCAAAGCGAAGGTGAAAAGCAAGTGAGGCTAAGGTTGATGGACTTGGAGTCTATGTGATGGTTTGAGTGATCCACATCATTTGAGAAGATCAAGTCAAGGATAAATTGATTATATCAAGTGACTTGGTGAATTGTTGGCCTTCCTTGCGGAACATCAAATGGAGCATTTGGATTTGAGCAAGGCAAAGGTATGAAACATAGGGTGTTTCATTTTACCGGCTATGAGGTGTGTAGAGAAGATTATAGCCGGATTTTGGATAGATAGCCGTACTATAAAGAGGGGCAAACGTGTTTGCATTACGGTTATCTAGTGCCACTTGTGAGCTCTAACGTTGAGGTACGTTTAGTGGTTAGTGGCATTATTGTTCGACAAAACCTTTGTGAACTTGATTTCAAAAGCTAATCGGTGGCGTTGTTGAAACGATCCTCGTGGAGTGATCGTGTCTTGGCGTTGGCTTTCTTGAAAAAGGTTTTAAAAGCGCTTGGGTCTAACTTGGTTATGCTTTGGAGCACTTCATATGGTATGAATGTTTGCCCAAAGTGAAAGGTGGCGATGCGCTTGAGAAGTGGCTTTCAAGTATACCTCGGACTGTCTGGCATCTTTGGCGGACTATCCGTGGGCTAATTTGAAGAAACAAGAGTGTTTCTAGTCTTGCTGGATTGAGCGCTGAAAGGCGTGGCGGGGATGTCGCCCGATCATGTTAGCCGACAAGCGAGCCACTGCCCTGGTTCGCTCGCCTCCGCCGCGCCGTCAAGCGGCGACAACCGGTCCGCCGTGCATGGCGGACTGTCCGCAAGCCATTTGGCCGGCGGGCGGGAATTCTTTGCCGTCCCCAGTCGTGGCCGCTGTCAAATGGCGGATTGTCCGGCCTGTTTTGGCGGACTGTCCGCAAGTGTATTTTTGAATCCAACGGCTAGTTCTCGTGTGAAGCGGACTGTCCGGGTGTGTCACTTCGGACTGTCCGCGTTTGTCGCAGGAAAGGGGAAAACGGCTAGTTTTGCCCCCACCTCTATAAATAGAAGGGTGGCCGGCGTAGGGAGTCTCTCTCGGCCATTCTAACAGCATATCCTTTGAGAGAGCTCCTCCCAAACACCTCCTCTCCCATTCTAAGCTTGAGGGCAACTTTGAGAGAGAGTGTGGATCACTAGTGCGGATCCTTGCGTGAGAGATTGCTTGTGGCACTAGGTGATCGTCGTGTGGGCGTGGTTGCTTGTTTCTCTTGGAGCTTGCCGGTTCCTAGACGTCTTGGTGATTGTGTCTCCGTGAAGCACGCAAAGAAGGCTTGTGCGGTGCTCCGGAGTTGAGACTTGTGAGGGGCTTGTGAGCTCATCCCCGCCGGAGGAAGGCAAAGAGCATCTCTAGTGGAATTGAGGCAAGAAGAGTACCTAGTTGATTGAGTGGCTCAAGAATTAGTGCTCGAGGAGCCTACCTAGTGACGTAGTCCGAAGCTTGCGGGCTTGGAGCTAATTAGAGGAGCGGCAATCCTAGGACTTGCTTCAACTTGGAGTAAGTGACCGGCAAGTCACCGAACCAAGTAAAAACATCGCGTGTCAACCTCTCCTTTGTGGTTTGCTTATCTCAACACAAGTTTACTTTATTGTATCATCTATATATCTTGTGTTGTTAGCTCGCTCCTTCTAGTTGCTTAGAATTGATTGACCTTGCTTACTAGAATTGTGTAGGAGAGCTTTCATCTAGCTTAGTATCCTTAGTAGCAATATAGCTTCATCTTTACAAGGATACTAGAAACTTTAGATAGAGGGGTGTAGTCGTGGCTAGGCCGTTTTACTCTTCCGCACATTAATTTGGCTAGCTATTGCGATTATTTGTTAGAAACGGCTATTCACCCCCCTCTAGTCGACCATCTCGATCCTACATCCCCGTTTCTCCGAGCAAACCTATATAGACACCCTCCTCTCTCCTGTGTACTCCTACTCACCAAACCGCACGCTACAGCCATGGATAGATAGCGTGAGTCATTCTCCCTCTCTTCCTCCCTTTCACCATGGATGTCGTGCTTTCAGATTTGTTTAGCATGCCTTTTTTGTTGGGTATTTCCGCACATATTTGGGTGTGAGCTCTTGTCTTCTTCCACTGTGGTCGTTACCTGCACTTCTTTGGTGCAGACACAACTTGGTACTAACTCCTCATAGGGTGATTTCTTTGAGTGATGTTAAATTAATATAGCATACTTAAATTACATGTATCTTTCTTAAAATACACCATCCTCATTGAAAAATCTTTCTTGAAAGTTGAAATACGGTAAAAACAAAGTAGTCATAATAGACAGGTAATGGATTCTAAGCTAAGCTTTGGTTTGGTGAGTAGATGAAGGCAAGAGAGAGAGAGAGAGAGGAGAAGACTTGAGATGGTGAGTGCATCAATATGAACAAAAGTATCCTCGATCCAAGCCTTAAGGGTCTATTTATAATCAAGGGGAGATGGTTGTTCCCTAGATGGAGTTGAGACTTGTATACATGTCCTTAGACTTTACAATTAGACACTATATGCCCCTAACGTAGTAATTCGGCCTCTTTTATAAAGTGGTTCTGTAACTAATACACACAAAATAATAATGCATTAGCTATTTCAATTTGGGTGTAATAACAATACCTAATAGTTAATTGGTACTAGAATAGCCCTAATTACAACTTATACTTCAATAACTATGACCTTCCTCCTCTTAACCTACATATGTGCATCTCACAAAAAACTCCATCTAAAAAGACCCGTGGGAGAAATTGAAAATTGCTAAAGGCTAGAGAGGGTGATAGCCTTATTATTAAAAATTCTACAAATCACTAGAGCAAACTTGGTTAGATGGTGATAAAAAGTAATTTCGCTCTAGCTCTACAAAATGATATGCAAGCCACTTACCCAATGATAGTTGCTATGATCTCCATATAAATATCACACAAACAACCAAACAATGTTGCAACTACAAGTAACTAGTGAGCTAGCAAGAACTAGTTACACCTATGCTACTCAACTAGTAAAGTAAGCACATTTGCAACTATGACATGACAAGTATATCAATGAATGTAAGAGCGATATATGAGTCGGGAAAGTTTCCAATAAGGATGCCATGAGACAATTGACACAATATTTATATCCGAGGTTCAATTGCTTACTGGCAATCTATGTCCTCATTGAGATAATACACACAGTTGGTCGTTGTAGGGTTGAGATGGGACTAGAGGGGGGGTTGAATAGTCCTTTTTAAAACTAATTGCGATGGCTAACCGAATACAATCTTGCGATGGCTAACCAAATACAATGCGGAATTAAAACTATTCGCTTAGCCAAGACTTCACCCCTCTAACTATGACTCTAAATCACCTCACAAAAGATCCTACACAAGATAGGTGAGGTGACAAGCCTAGCTTGAGCTCCTAACCAATTCTATTGCAAGGTCACACAAACCTATGCATTAGTACTTCAATCAATGGTGAGCTCCTACACAATTCTAATGAGCAAAAGCACAAAACCAATCCTAAACTCACTAGATGCACTAAGGACAAGGCGACACACGCCTAACCCAAAGGCTCAAATTACTTAGCTACACAAACTAAGTAAAGCAAGCAACCAAGCTACACAAGCAAGATAGATGCTACAACACTACTTCTAGCTACACAAGCAAGAAGGCAATTAGAGAGCTACACAAGCTACTAATTGCTAGAGCTACTACTCAATCACAAGCACAAAATATATATGAATGTAAGAACAAAGCTTGTGATCAAGAGAATGCAAACCACCGCGAAGTGTGGACACAAGATGACACCGGTGATTTTTACCGAGGTCTCGGGAAGCTTGCCAACTTCCTCCTACTCCTCGTTGTGTCGACCTTCTCACGTGTGGGGACAAGGTGGAGCTCACTCCTAGCCAAGTGCCTTTAGGCTACTTGCACCCAAAGCAAATGAGAGGTAACTCAATGACACACTCTTGTAGTGTTACCTTCCCACGGATGGTTCAAGGTGGAGCTCACTCCTAGCCAATTGCCTTTAGGCTACTTGACACCAACCAAGTGAGGAGTAACTCAATAAGATGCTCTCGTAGTATTGCTCTTCACGATCCCCGCGAGGTGAGCTCGAACCTCTCACAAATCCTCCTCCGGAGCACCGCACAATCTCCTTTGCGTGCTTCGACGGAGTCTCTTGCCACCAAACCGTCTAGGAGGTGGCAACCTCGAAGAGAAACAAGCACACCGGCTTGCAACACGGTCACCTAGTGCCACACGATGCAATCTCTCAAAGCAATCACACTAGAATCGTTCCTCACTTTGATTTGGATGAACTCTATCGATCACAAGTGAGTGGGAGGGCTCTCTAGCACCACAACACAAGCCACCAAGGCTCAAGTGTGCTCAGCACCCGAAACAAGTCGGGTAAGTGGTGTATAAATAGCTCAAATCGAGAAACTAGCCGTTGGGGACGAGAACTCACTTTTTGCATTGCGCCGGACGCGCCAGCGCCAGACAAAATAGCCCCGAGCAACTAGCCGTTGGCATGCTTTTCTCTGGCCGCCGGACGCCGCCAGCGCTGCGCCGGACGCGCCCGGGCGCAGCCCTTGACGCGTCCGAGAGAGTGTAAACCGATCGACCTGCCGGACGCAAAACAATAAGCGCCGGACGCGCGAGGCGCTCCGGCGGGCGCGTCCCCCACGCTAGTCTCGGCGTCCGCTTTGTTGTCAGCCCGACCAACGCCCGATCAAACGTTCATAACTCTTTCATCCGAACTCGTTTTCGATGATCTTGGACTCTATGGAAAGCTAAATCAGAGGGCTACACAACCCACATAGTTACTTGATCCAAAGCTCAATGGATCAAAGCAGTATTCCACTCCAAAGTCAGTCCTAGTGTCCGAGAAACACCGAAACAACTTCTCCTTTGCAAATGTGCCAACACCACCAAGTGTACATCACCATGTGCATGTGTGTTAGCATTTTCACAATCATTTTCAAAGGAATTTTCTCTTGATATCACCACGCCACTCGATCCTAACACGTCGCAAAGTTAGATCGCACAAGTGACACTAGATGACCGATATGCAAACAAGTTTGCCCCTCTTGATAGTACGGCCATCCATCCTAAATCCGGTCACAAACTTCTCTAAGCACCAATGACCGGCGAAATGAAATGCCCTATAGGTTATACCTTTGCCTTGCGCATTTCCATTCCGCTCCATCTCCATGTGCCGATGCAACACATGCACCAACACGATCAAGAATGATATGATCCACTTCATATCATCACATGACCTTCTTGGTCCATCGATCTTGACCTCACTTGCTCTTCACCGTTGCGTCGGTCCGTCGGCGCCAAGTCTTGCCCAAGCTCCACTGCCTCGCGGTCCATCGCTTCACTGCCTCGACTTGCCCTTCACACTTGCAACCGGTCCATCAAGCCAAGCCTCGTCTTGATCTTCACCATCTCGGTCACATGACTCCATGTCATGTCTCATATGCAATAAGCTCCTTCATTGCATCATCGCATGTGAACTAATCTCCTGTGTATTATCTCAATAACACATTATTAGTTCACCTAATGTTGACAATCAATTACCAAAAACCACAAGGGACCTTTCAGTCGCTCACGCGCTAATAGGCATCACATGCCTAGCCTTACACAAGGGCACCGAAAGAACCAGCCATATTAAAGGCTCCACAAGCCATGATCAATCCACTAGAGTTGTCTTTCATGATCTCTCATGAGGCATAGGTGTAAGAACCCCTCACAATCAAATGACCTGAGCCAAAAATAATCAACAAAGCCACTCAATGACGACCGCACATGCTAGGTGATGGCAATCAACAAGTGTAACAAGAATTCTACTAGCCCAATGCGCCTAACTAATGCAACGAGATGCAATAACTCGATGCAATGCACCGGAGGCTCTCAATTCACTCACAAATGTGATTCTCAAGTGATGCAAGTGAGTTGATTGTGTTAGGTTTCTTCCAGTAGGTTTGCTCTGCTGTTAGGGGGTCCGAGAGAGTGACCAAGGTTGACAAGGGTGTTTATAACCCCACCACGAAATAGAGTCGTTACCCGTGGCACAAACTTCTACATGGACATACATCGGCGATGAATTAGCTGACTCCATGATGTCCTTCAGTAGCTCAATCTAAGAAATAGTGAACGCGCCCTCCTCTTTAGATATGTTGCGAGGTGGTGAAGACCGCCGGTCTCTCGCCGGTCGGAGGTGTAGGTCCTAGCAGGTCTAGGGTTAGGTTTCCGGCGGCGGCGTCAAGGAATAAGGTCCTCTCGCATTCATCCCCGTCTTGGCGGTGCTTTACTCCGGCACCGGCTAAGTGCGCGTGGAGGAGGAGCCGGTTTTCTCCAGTTCCTTTACAGGAGTCCGAGTGGTCTGCTCGTTCGTTGTCTTGGCGAGGCGACGATGTTGGCGGCGCGCTTCAGGGTCAAGGGTGCGGAGATGGTTGCGGGTGATGCGGATGGCTGGTGCATGGATCGAGCTCGAGCTTCCCTCAGTGTGCGTCGACTGCGAGCTTTGATTCAAGACCAGAGGTGCTCGTTGCGCGTCCCCGACCGACGCTCTTTCAACGGCAAAATCATCCTGACCTCGGTGTTGGGCGTCTATTGCGGCTTGTTAAAGCTTCTATGCGGCCAGGGACTTTCTTGTGATCTTTATTTTTGTAGGGGCTCCCATGTATATAAAGTTGTCAAGCGAGTTGTTTCCGTTTCCTGTTCGCTCGTATTGTATGTGTATGTCTTTGTGTACGTTTTCCTTGTACGCTTTCCGTTGGCGGCGGATGGCGAGGAGGAGGGAGAAGAAGGGGAGAAGAGGGTGAGCAGCGGAGAGGCCGGGGCGAGAACGAGGCGGAGGTAGCCGACGGCGGCGTGGCGGAGGAGATGAATGTGCGATGTAGTAAGGACCGCAAGAACGTTTCCTTTCCTGTTCCCATTACACGAAAGGGAAGGGTGTGCGTTCCTAAGTTTTTCCTTTCCCCGTGTTTCTTCGTTCCTATATTTTTTTCCTACGCCCTTCCTGTAAGCCAAAGGGGCCCTAATAATGTAATTTAACGGTTAAAGGTATTATCTTCAAGACCACACCAAGTTAAATTACGTCTTCTATCTTGAGACTATCTTGAGACGGATGGAGTATACGATACTTAATGGACTATAGCAGAGACTCTTTATTTTAGCAGATCTTATAAAACATATAGAAACATTTTGCACAAAAATAAATTAATTAATAAAAAAATGTATAACACAAATACTCAAATACATGTACATGTTTGGAGGCGAGTCTCACATCAGAAGGAATTTTCCCTTGCAAATGTCTTCCCCGTGCTACCATTACATGCGAAATCGGAATTGGTTGGGTGCTAGTGTTTGGGAAAATCACACCCTAAACAGTCGGACACTACTTTTGTAGATCGATTGGAAAAGATCCACGTCTTCGTACAACAATAATAAGTTTCGTATCCAAAAAACAGGCTTTAAGTGAAGCCCCCAATGACCATGAATCGTGTTGTCGACGTGAATACTCCTATCGAGCTCCCCTTTTCGTGCGTGCATGATGGTACGTACTGACACTATCTCGTATCATCAGATCTTGGTCGTGCTATTCACTATTCATTCATATATACGTATCGCATGCAAATCCGGGTTCAGCGCACAGGACGCGGTACACTGTCAGATCGAGCCAAATGAATGCATGCAACAGAGGCAGTGCATTGTCGATTGCGGATTCTCGATCGCATGCGTGGAGAAACGGCTGGCATCGTCTCTGTCTCACGTGTTTGTACGCTGATACGCTGCAGCAGTTGTACAGTGTTATTGGTCATGTACGTATATACTGTATCTCCGCTGTTAATGGACCAACCCACGGTCGAACGCTGGCATGCTGTCTACTACAAGTCGTACGCTCACTCGTACGTGTACAGTAGGTGACAATACAGAGATCCAGTTCTACGGTCGGGTTCTACTCCTACTTGTGCATCCACTAAAAACAATGAGATTAATGTTCCACTGCCAACTTTTCACGTATATCATAGAAAAAAACACCCCTACGTATGCTTCTAAATTGCCCACATGTATTATTGCTAAATTAGTTTTTTTTAAAAAAAATAACATAACATGTACTATGATAGGTTAAAAAAATGTATAATACTAACGCCCTGTCCTAAATTATAGGCTATTTTGGCTTTTCTATGTATATAGATCATGCCTATTATGTATTTAAGAATTATAGTATGGCATATAATTTAGAACATAATACATGAGGAAAAGTATAAGATGTTATTTTAGATAATTTGTACTAGAGTTTAGTTGCAGACACTTAGTCATTTTTTAAAAAATGTACATGGTCAAGGTATTGCGACACAAGTTGTAATGGCTATTTTATCAATATATAATAGATTCATATTCAAATTGTTCTTTATATGATGGTTTTGTCGTGTTTGATAATACTCGTTTCATCCCAAAAAGCATACAATTCTAGTTTGTACTTAGCCATACCCCTTCAAACTTGACAAAATTTATACGTAAAGGTACTAATATTAATCTTATGAAAATATGCATCATAATTTTTTTACACAGTATGTTTTTAATATTCTAAATATTTGGTACTGAGCATCCAAACCGATGGAATCTAATTCTATATTTATATCCATAAATTTAAGAAAGGTCTATATCTAAACTTTTGAAAGTTCAATCCAGAATGTGAAATACCAAGCCAAAAATCTTACTCCATAAAAATATATTTTAGTTACTCTAAAATAAAAGCATCTAAACGGACTTGCGAGAGACTAAGAATCCGGATGAAGAAAAAAACCTATAGACTACACGAGGTACAAAATAAACAAATAAGTGAGAGAGAGGTATATATATATAGAGAGAGAGTGAGCAAGTATGTTGCTTAGACATGCGCATCAAATTTATTTACAAACTAATTAACACTTGTGCCTACTAAAAGTACTTTATTCGTATATAGAAGCAAGGGTCAATGAGCTAGTACGTATCTCATGAGTTATTTACTCGTTTAGGTTCTACGTGCACACATAGATGTGGCGGACCACTGACATGGAACCCATGAACATTGTCAAAGTTATTTCCGAAATCTCCGATATATAGACAACTTGCATAAAAGAAACAGCACACCGTCGCACACGATCAATATGCTATACCATAGTGTATGTGCCCTAGCCACACCTACCGGTTGACCCAACCACACACGTACTCCCTCCGTCCCAAAATAAACGACGTTTTGGGTTTTAAATGCCACAAGTTTGACTCGATTTGTAGAAAATATGTAAAAAATTTAAATCTCTAAATAAATTTGTTAAAAAACTAGATCAAAAGATCTTTCCAATGATACTAATTATGTAATATAAATATTAATCCTATTTTAGTATATAATTGTCGGCATATGTTTTACGGGGAAGCGAAAAACGCGTTTATTTTGGGACGGAGGGAGTACGTTAGTTATCAAAAAAAAAAAAAAAAAAACACATGCACGTTGCAAGTTGTTGCACCGGGACAAACTAACACCAGCGACGCACTTGAATGTAATGGCAACGATCGAATTCGAATCCACGTGCTGCATTTTCTAACCCCCACGGCCATATCTAAGCTAGCTACGACATGAAAAAAATTAAGGCCGTACGTCAGGTCGCCGCGCGAATCGAACCAAATCGGATGAATTCAATTAATGGAGCCTTTCTAAACAAAATCAATGACGAAGCACGGCCCCTATTGGTATATAGAGATTTACCTTGCATTAGCGTACGTGCAGGCGCATCTGTATATGTCTTTTCATATTTATTGCTAAGAGATAGTGTCAGACTGTCTAACATGGCTCTCCCCAACATCTATAACGGAGGTACGTGTAGGGGCAAGGCCAGGTAAAAATAAAGTTCTAGGGTATTTTAAATCATTTTAAATATTGTCTAGTACCATATAAAGGATCAGTAATATCTATGACAATAAATATGCGCTGTAAATAAAAGTGCATTTCATATTGCATCTAACCACACTAGTTTTGTATTATAATTATTAGTCTTTTTTATGTAAAATTCAGTCAAATTTGAACAACTCGATCACAAGTTGATTTGTCAAGACTAGTCCCTGATTGGGTCCCTTCATTTTGAAGGAATTGGAATTTACTTAATAAATTAGCCTATTTATTGGAATTTGAGGTTCTACAACTTTTCAAAGTTCACACATAAAAGCGTATTTCAAATTCATAATGGGAGAAATAGAAAATAGATTCTTGTTCTCCAACTTAAGTAAAGTCGGATTTTATGGATTCTTCTTCAACAACTATAATTTGTTGCAAGAACTAAGTTCTAAGGATCCAAACGGGCCTAAGAGTAATCTCAAATGGACAACATTTTGTGTGTGGTGGGCATGGTTTTAGGTTTGGTATTCAAATCCATTCTGGCCAACCCAAAACTACTGCAACTCACAAAGAATAGTTGAAATTTGTCTTTTTAACAAGAGATATGAGTTTGTAAATCTTTTGGACCTAAACAAAAAATATCAGCGTGATTTATAATTACGCATCCATTGTGATTAAAAGGTACTCAACAAGACACATACATTACTGCACTATGAAATTTGGATTTTTTGTTTAGCCACCTCAATCAGAAAATCGTAAAATTTCAGTGAAATTTTGTTGAATTTTGAACCCCGGTGGAGAGTTATAAAATTGCGAGTGGTAGAGTATATCTAACCAATTGAGTTGCAACCATGGATTGGTCTTAGGGCCTGTTTGGAACACAGGAATGCAAAACAAAGGAATAGGAAAAAAAACACAGGAATAGAGTGGAGCGACAAGTAGAAAACTACAAAATTTGAAAACACAAGAATAAAAACTTTTGGGTGTTTGTATCACAGGTTAACAAAAATGTCACGTGTGCCCAAGAAGTAAAGGTTACTTTAGAAACATTGTAGGAATTTTTCCATTAGGTTTCCTTAGATGTTTTTTCCCTATGTTTTGTGAAGCAAATTTAGCCTTTCCTTTGAAAAGGAATCCAAGTTTCCTTTGTTCCAAACATCAAATGGAGAAAATTTTCCTATAGTATTCATTCCTTTGTTTTTCCTTTGGAAATCCTCCATTTCAAATAGGCCCTTAGTTTTTGCCATTATTTCTTTAAAAGGCATCTAGTAAGCCTGAATCCCATTTTTATTGCCGCATACATAATCTTTGCGATCTGGGAAAGAAAAGGGACTGGACGAAAATGATGAGACGGGAAAAGAAAGGAAAAAAAAAAAAGAGCTTGGAGGGAGGAAGAAAAAGAAGGGCAGGAGCAGGATGAGGGGACTGGGAGCGTGGTGTGTGTGTGTGGAGAGATTCCCCGACAAGAAAATCTAGAGGGAAAAAAAGCAATTCCCGTGCCCCCGCCCCCTCCTCCCTCCCGTAGGACCCACCGGGCGTTCTGGTGGGCCCCGCCGCTCCTCGCTCCTCGCTCCGTCTTCCTTCTTCAGACAGAGTGTCTCCCCTCCCTCCCGCTCTCGTCGTTCATCAGCCAAGCCATCACACACGCCTGCCTCTGCCTGCCTGACACCATACTCCTCTCTCCCTCTCTCTCCCTGTCCTTCTCGCGAGCCGTCAGAGGATTGCCTCCTTGCTCCTCGTCTTCCTCGCCCTTCAATTCTCTCTCTTGGTCCATCCGGGACCCTGCTGTGGTGGCCACCTGTGGCGTCACGCTTTATAAGAGCACGCGGCCGGCAGCCCTCTTCGTTGCCATCCTTGCCACGAGTAGAAACAAGCTATACCTTTCGCTGCTCCCGCCGCGCCGGTTTTGGAGAGGAAGAGAAGAGAAGAGGGAGCCAGGAGGACACTGAACTGAAACGGAGGAGCGGAGCGGAGATCGATGGAAGCTGCAGGACGAGTGGAGGAGGGCGTGATGAGGGTGCTTCTGGTGGACGACTCCCCCGTCGACCGCCGGGTGGCGCAGCTCCTCCTCAGCAGCAACTCCTGCGCCGGCTCATTCCACGGTCAGCCCAGCCGCCACCCCTATCCCCTACCTCCTGCTCCAAATGCTTCATCTGTTTCTCACCTCTGAAAGCGCCATGCGTGCGTGCGTGCGTTTACAGAGCTCATGATCTGCCTCCTCTGTTTCTCATCCCATGGCTATCAATTGTCATGGTCTTGAGCTCGTTACTCGTGCCACTTGTCTAACACAGCTCGTGCAATGTTTCATCCAGTCATCGCTGTGGACAGCGCCAAGAAGGCGATGGAGTTCCTCGGCCTCAAGGACGGCGCCGGCGGCAAGGTAACCAACCAAACCACCTGCCTGCCTCCCTTCCTCGATCGATGCTCATTTCAGTTTCAGAGACACCATCCCCGTGCGTGCGTACCGGGCACTCCACCACCACCAGCATGGAGCTCCTGCACCACCTGTCGGCGAACCCCGGCGGCACCGTACCGTACGGCGCACGCGTCTGCGCATGCGCGCGTGACGGCTTCTGTTTCAGTTCTCCACCCCTCTTTTGGAAGCAAAAGGTCGCCGCTTTTCATGGCGGTAAAGCAAAAGAAAAGCAAAACAAACACTGCCGTGGTGTCCGTCTTACGGCCACACAGGCTCACTCGCTCAGTGCTGCTGCATCCCTCGCTCCACAAAGCTGCCGGCCTGCCTCTTGTTTAGTGCTAATACGCGGCAGTGGTGTGGTTAAATATGGCCGCCTGATCTCGTCATGTCCTGTAAAAGCTCAGCACGGGAAGGAACTAGGGACAGTAGGGTGTGCCTGCACTCTGCAGTACAGACTCCAACGGAATCCTGTTCCTCTCCATCCCTGGGCCAAATATATGTCTTTCAGGCCTTGCCTTTACCTTCAATTTCTGTGCCTCCAACAGTTCAGTTCTTTGTTTATGAGTTATATTTAAAATATATAAATATTTATGTGTTTAGTATCCCCAAAAAAAAATCTTTAAGTCTTTACTTTTAATAAATTTATCACATCCGTATATAAATGTTGCATGTATTTTCTACAAAATATAGATAAAAATTAAAATAATTACACAGTTTAGATGTACATTGCCAAAAAACGATTCTCATAAGGGACGGAGGGTAGGATAATATTTCTTTCAGGCCTTGCGTCTTTACCTTCAATTTCTGTGCCATCCAACAGTTCAAAATTCTTTGTTTATGAGTATATTATTAAACCACCACCTTATTAAAATGTTGGGCTAAACTAAACTTGTGATACGTCACACTTTTTGCAGGAGGAGCAGGCCATCGACATGGTGCTCACGGACTACTGCATGCCTGAGATGACCGGCTACGACCTCCTCAAGGCCATCAAGGTACTACAACTGCTGCTGCTGCAAGATCAGTCGATGATGCAGCATTTTCCGTATCCGTTCTCTTCGTTTCTGCATTTCTGTAAGTGTCTCATTGCTCCTGAACTTTGCAGGCACTGAACCCTCTGAAACCCATCCCGGTCATCGTCATGTCTTCAGAAGACGAGCCCCAGAGGATCAGCCGGTGAGCCCCCTTTGTTTTCCTCTCCCTTTGCAGCACCAGTTTTTGTTCCCCTGTCGATCAGAGTTGAATTATTCAGTTAATTAGGTTTTAATTAAAAAGATTAGAGAGTCGTAAAAGCTACTACTCCTCTACACTGGCTTTGGTCCCTCCCTCCCCTCTCTGAATGCCTGTTGCTGATACAGTGGCAGCAGACGGTGTTAAAAGCCCAGGCCTTACTGTGTATTGTCACGGTGTGTAATGTTTATTGTCACGGTGCATCTCTGCCTCGATCTCCGTGCACACTCATTCACTCGGCCCGTGACTGAGTAACTAAACTGTACAGTACTGAAGGAGTAGCCAGTCAATCGGCCCCGGCACCGGCGGCAGCAGTACGAGGCAAAGATCACGGCGCATTCATGCGGAATCTCAGACCATGGATGTGCTAGTACTGGCATCATCCGTAGGATTCTGCAGGCGATCATGCATGGATGTGGTAGTAGTGGTACTAACGACTTTTCGCTGCTGCTCGTGGCAGATGCCTGAACGCCGGCGCCGAGGACTTCATCGTGAAGCCACTGCAGAGCAAGGACGTGCAGCGCCTCCGGAACTGCTCCACCAAGGGCGCGGCGCCGTGCGAGGCCGCCGCCGCCGTCGTGGGCAAGCGCAATAACAAGCCGCCGCTGGCGCTGCCGCAGCCCTCCTCCGCCGTATCTGTCGGCGCGACGTCGCCGTCGGGACGGCGAAAGAACCTCGCCGGAGTCGCCATGGTATGTTACCTACGTCAGCCCTGCTGCCGACCGGCGGTTGAATTAGTTTCCTGATTGATTTCTCTGATCGGTCGTGTCTGTCTCTGTTATTCCTTGTCTGCCAGGTGCTGCACTCGTCGAGCGTGGAGCTGTCGCAGTACCTGCCGCTGCTGCTCAAGCTCGTCGTGCTCGCGTACGCCGTCCTCTGCCTGGGCGAGCTCCTGCACAGATGGTCGTCCGGTGGCCGCTGCTCGCTCTCCCCGTGGTGCGCCTGAGCAGTGCAGTCCTGGTGGGCGTGGGCGCCGGCAACAGGAGAGGCTGATGCCTGATGATGCAAATGCAGAGTTCTTCAGTTGCTGCTGCTGCACCAGTGCCATTTGCAGGCTCCAATCCAACAGCCGTGGAGATTTAGCTAGTCTTGAGTTAATTAATTAGTTCAGGTAGAAGAGAAGATTGTCTGCTTTGAGATTCTAACCGGGGTTGGTTGGTTTCGATCATCGATGAGTAGCTGGCTTCTCGGTGGCTTTTGTTTCTTGATTTGAGACCTCCCTCGTAGGAAGAACGAACGAACCAACCCCTTGTATCCTTGTATAGAATTCAGAATGCAATGCACGCATGCATGATCCGATCCGATCAAGCAAAAGTACCTTGCGTCCTTTTCGGCCTGGATCCCGGGCTGATATGCTGGTGTGACGGCGGGGAGTCTTTTCCCGGCCTGCTGCTGTTTCGTCCTGGTCCTAGGTGATGGCAACTGCTCACCTGTTCGTTCTTGCAGTTCAGATCAACAGATCCGGTCTGATCCCGATTCCCAGGGGAAGAAAGACGACAACGCATGTTGACTTTGTGTAGCATCAGATCCTTCTGATGGTTAAATAAATGCGTTGTTCCCAACTCGACGATTGTGATTGTTGTAGATGCTAATCAGTTTCAGGAACTCTGCAATTTCCTCCAGCTAGATGAACGCATTTGTACGGGTGTAAAATTCAGATGTAAAATTCAGACAATGTACGGGTGTGAGTGAGGTTCGTAGAGTTCACAGCAACAGTTCCTTGTAGTTGTGGAGTCGTATTCCTGTTGCTACTGGCTACTGCTAAATATAAAAAGTTCTACTGCTACGATACAGTATGTGAAGTAGCGAGTACCTTTTCAGTCATCTATCGATCTGCACCTACACGTCAACGTCTTGCGGAGATGCAAATCTTTCAATATTTCTTCCTCGTATGGACCAGAATCATGAGAGAGCAAGACTTCAACGCCATGTCTACCCTGATATTTTAAAAAGAAAGAAAGCTACTTTTCTCTAATCGTTAATATAATAATAATTCATATTTTGTCCTAGACAAATTCTTCAAACTTTCATTATCGAATACTTTTCAAACGAATCTAGCTCAGTCTTTATACATAAATAGATGTTGATGATCAAAGTTTGAAATTTTTTTCCGAATTAGACAGACCTAGAAAAACTTGTATTTGTGATTCATAATATGAAGAATCTAAATAGATTATTAAGAAAATATTATCTCCTGCTGTAGCCAACGCATGTTTACTGTTTTTAATTTAATAACAACAAATGACTATTTGGTATGTGGACCGGCAAACATTGAGTAGGAGTAGGAGTAGCATTTACCTCCGAAAAGTGACACCGACGAAAAGCAACAATAAATCCTCTGTCCACAGATTTCATGGAATCATGGTAATAGTACGCAAGAGCACTCAATTTGCACAGAGGGACGCATTAGCCATCATAACGTGAAGTAGCAATGGAGAACAAGATTCACATTGGGCGCCCTTCCACTTTTCTAACGATGGATTGCAGCAAAAAAAAATTCTGAATCGAGCATTCCACCCGTTTTTCATCAAGAGAAAATAGTTCAAGCCCTTACAAGTCGTAAACAGTCGATCCACGACGCCGGCAAGTCACAAATCCTTATCTACTACTTAGGTTACATTCTAAGTTGTTACATTCCTTGTGGTTGTGGAGTCGTATTCCTGTTGCTACTGCTACATGAAAAGTTCTACTGCTACGATACAGTATGCAAAGTAGCGAGTCCCTTTTCGGTCTTGAATCTACACGTCAACGTCTTGCGGAGATGCAAATCTTTCGATATTTCTTCCTCATGGACCAGAATCATGCGAGAGCAAGACTTGAATGCCGTGTCTAACCGGATATTTTAAAAAGAAAGAAAGCTACGTACTTTCACTAATCGCAAATATGAGGGCCAAATATAAGTTCATCTATCGTCCTAGTCAGATTTTTCAGACGAACCTAGTATTGTCAATTGATGTTTAAATATATCAAAAAATAGATATTGATGATCAAAGTTGAAAAAAGTCTGAATTTAAACAAACCAAGAAAAAAATTTGTATTTGTGATCCGAGGTGGCAATCAAACAACAATCTAAAGATTTATTTTTAAAAAAATCATGCACCATGCAGGTTACTCTTGGATTAACCCCAGAATATTATGAATCTCCTGCTCTATAGCCAACGCATGTTTACTACTTTCAATTACAGAATGAGTTTCGTATGTAGACCGGCAAACGTTGAGTAGCATTAGCTCCGAAAAGTAAGACCGATGAAAAGCAACAATCTCTGTCCACACGATCTCGTGGTGATAGTCTGATAGCGCTTTACGGAAGAGCACTCAATCTGCTACAGTAGAGAGCCAGAGACGCATTAGCCATCATAACATTTAGTACTACCAGAACAAGGATCACAGTGGGCGCCCTGCTGGTTCAAACATTGCTATTATAGATTATCCTAGTTTTGTGGCTTTGTTTTTTTTAAAAAAAAATATATTTCTTTTTAATATTTTGAGCCTACTAGCGTGGTACTATGAAAATTAGGATACTAATGTATCATGATTAAATGACAGTTGTAGATATTATTTATGTTTTTTCTATAAACTTGATCAAAGTCAGAGAAGTTTTGACAAAACAGAATGACTTCCATGTACTATAAGTACTCCCTCTGTCCCATGGAGTTCGTCGTTTTTGATTTTTGAACTTCATGTTTTTGTGGCATCCGTCTTATTCAAAATATTTATGCAAATCATAAAATAAATTAGTCAATATCCAAGTATCTTCATTGACAAAATAAGTCGTAAAAAAAATAAATTATATTTGTGCAAAATTTTTGAATAAGACAAAAAGATCGAATAAGATGGCAAGACGGAATCCGCGGGTGAAAACTCAATTGGGACAGAGGGAGTAAGTGCGGTATAGAATCAGAACGCTGTGCACAATCCGAGGAGAGTATCAGACGTCCTTTTGGGCCTGGATCTTGTCTGATATGTTGATGCGACGTTGCGCCTTCCTTTTCCTGCGTATCCGCTTGGGTGATGCGAACTGCTCACCTATTTCCTACTAATAGCTCAGATGATCCTTCTGATGGGAAAAATCCCATTAGAAAAGAGCGCAGTATACTAAATCGCTAGCATCAGATCCTTCTGTTGGGAAAAGCAGAAACAAGTATAGCTATAGCTCCCAACTGAACGGCTAGGTTTATGTAAGGCTGATGTAATAGCGCCCAGAAAGCATTTCTGAATTCTGACGTAGAGATGCATAATACTCCCTCCGTTTCATGGAGTTCGCGTTTTTGACTTTTGAACTTTATGTTTGACCATCCGTCTTATTTAAAATATTTTTTACAAATCATAAAATAAATTAATCAATATTTAAGTATCTTCATTGATAAAATAAGTCGTAACAAAATAAATTATATTTATGCAAAAAATTTAAATAAGACGAAGATCGAATAAGATGGCACGGAATCCGGGGTGACAAACTCGATTGGGACGGAGGGAGTATCTCAGAATGTCCAGGTTTACATGTTGACCTTTCGAGCCAATGGTTTTCGATTTACATGTTAAATATTTACATTCCTAGCAGTGTACAAATGTCGGATCCGTAATTTGGTATACTTAGTGGGATTACCCGTATTCCTGTTGCTAGTTGCTACATAAAAGATGCTAATTCTATAAACTATTATGCAAAGTGTATGTCATCTCTGTGTTCTACAGGCCGACGCCTTGTCGAGCTGCAAACTCTTTCAGTATGTCTTCCTTGTATGGACCCGAATCATGAAGGACCTTAATAACATGCTTAACCTGGTTTTATTTACACCAAGAACATTAGTTGGGAGTTTCAGGAAAAGGCAGAAAGGTATGCAAACTGTCCATCATAATAAATTGCATTTCCTTAAGGATTTTAAGAAAACAAGTGTCTGATATAAAATAAACGCCACACTAGTAGTGTCAGCAATTTCAGCAATTAGCCACCAGTAGGAGGAAAAATAGAATTTCTCTACAATAAGCTAGAAAAAGGTAAAATAAGATATCATGCCTTATGCATTAATATATGGCATTAACAAACTATACTGCTAAAGTCAAAGAGTGTTTACTAAGATATCCTAACCTTAGTCACACTCAATAGCAGCTAAAATAGAATAGTGTTAGCTCCAAAAGTGGTACTGCTGAGGTAGTAAATTCTTTTTTGTGTGTGTATGTCCAACTATTGGTGATGATGCTGTCCACCAGAGCACCCCATCGACCCATCAGAATGCGAGGCTAATGTGGTGGAAAATATTGAAACGAAAACAGGACAAGTTTAAGATTTATGGGTGAGTTTGGCATTGGATGTCTGGCAAAACTACAGTGACTAACTACAGATACTATACACTCAGATGAAAGAATTGTATATGCGTCCACAAAAGATTATTTTCAGCACACATAGAAGTGAGTAGAACAAAGACAGCAAAGTTGATATCACATAGCTTTGGCGAGAAACTGGTTCAAAGTATCGACATGAAAATACCTGAGCCGTCTCATGTTTAAGAAAATTTCCAATAGCTGCACCAAAACCAGGATTTGAGAAGTAGTGGCAGCTGTAAGTTGTCACTGGGAGGTAACCACGCTGGATCTTGTGCTCTCCCTGAGCACCTGCTTCCACCTTACTCAGGTTTAACTCTATGGCTGCTTCAATCGCCTGGATAATATCACTATTCTATAAGCAAAACAAATAATGGCATTGTTCCAAACATATGGTTCTAAACACGAGCAAATTACCTGATAATAACAAGCTTCAAAATGCAAATTGGGAAAGTAAGCATCTGGCAGGCATCCCCATAACCGGCCAAACAGTGTATCGCCTCCAATAAGGTTAAGAGCTCCAGCAACTAGTTTGTCATCTTTTTCGGCAACAATAAGCATCACATTCTCCCCCATCTTTTCTCCCAAGAGGTGAAAGAAATCCCTTGTCAAGTATGGTCTGCCCCAACTGCATTGAAAAGTAAGCTATGAGTAGGGATGCGAGTTTTACTTTCTCTGGATCATTGGATCGCCACAGAACTCATTTAATTGAAAACATTCGGATTTAAAAAACAGAGGACATAGGATGGGACAGAAAAGACCTATGGAAACATCCCTACTTCCCTAGCTACAAGTGAAAAATACAGAAAACTACATTACTGCACAAGCGAATTCTATACAATCCTAATTCATACCTACATATATGCCCCTCTTAATGAAAAACGTGCCTAGGCATGGTCACCACAAATACATACCCATGCCATGTAACAAAAAAGTGCAAAAAGGTGAGGGGGTCACGCACTCATGTGATGATGGTTCTTAAAACTTTGTTGCCTCTTCCAATTCAAGTAGAAGGCATGCATTTATCAGTAATTACTAATTACTTCAAAGTTAAAACCCCAATCCTTTTTTTTTCCTAAATGACAATTTAGGCCGTTTAAACACTATGCAATGGCCAACTTTATCTGTATAAGTGGCCATTTAGTTTGATTAAATGACCTTTTTGCTTCATAATTTGCTAAACTTCTATTCCTTGCTTGCTTTAATTAATTTTAGTTCTTAATACACAGCAGCACAATTAAAAATTAATCCTTTAAAAAACCATACATGTTTAACAGAGGTTCCAGATAAAAAAAAAACTAGACCAACCTAGGGAAACTATGTGACATTGTAAATAAGAAGAAATGGACACCAGAATTCAAGTCAAAGAGTGAGTCAGCAAGAATGGTGCTGCATCATGATATGTATGAATGCCGACGGAAGATGAATAACCATTTCAACAACAACATGGGATTTGGATAATGTAAGGTTTAAAATAAAAAAAACAAGGTAAGAAGAATGCAAAACCAAACTGATTATCAGTCGTGTTATGGTAGAATTTATAGAAGGCGTCCCAGTGGCTGCTCTGCAATGTGAATGGAGACAATTATAAGTAAGCTGTCCAGAAAGCAACAAAGCTAATGAGATATTGGTGAAGAATATGATAATGTAAAAGAAGTGACTGAAGATTACGATTAAAGAACTATCTCTCCCTCATAATTACCTTTATTTCGTCTCCACGAAGTCGCTTCATTTGCAAATTTTGAGCAGGAATCTGGGAAGTTTCCAACAAAGATTATCCTCAATTGACAAGCACATTTGAATCAATTAAGCCAAAAGAAGGTAAACCTTTTTACGTTCTTGTCTGATATTCTTCCGTTTAGGCTGCTTCAAATCCATCAGAAACTCATCAAAACTGAAAAAAAACATGGTGAACAAAGAATGTCAGCATACATTGAGAAATCACAATAAACTAGCCAACTAACATGTAACCTCACAAAGTTTAGCACAGAATCAACAAGCCAGTGATTCCATAAAAAAACCATTGTTTTAAGACGATGGTCCACATGCTATGCTTTTATCTGAAATGTGCCCTCTTAGATACACTTATCTGGTCAAGATAACTACTTTTTTTTGGCACTAATAAAGGAAGAAGTTAGCAAAAATAGGTATAAGAACTCATGGCCCACGGAGAAAGTCTAACACACCCCCCACACACACACACACACACACAAAAAAAAAAAAACACACTAGATTATTGGAAAAGACTCTCCTATACTCCTATAACTTTGCAAATAAGGAGGTGCCAAGCTTCGAACCCGGTCGGATGGGAGACAAAGTCTAACCAGAATGCTATGATTAAACCACTATTTACAGATAAATTACTACAGCAAATGATAGAGAGTAAAATCAACAACCATCATGAGATGTGGGAAAAAAAACAGAAAAAATGCCATGAGTCAAGAGTATACGAGGGAAATAGCAGCTGCACCCAAACTGTGAGCTTGTTTGCACTTCTAGTCCACCAAGATTTTCTTAAAACTAGATGTCCCACCCAAGTATTGAAACCCCCCAAGTTGCAGTATAATATGGTTAGAACTAGAAGTCCCAACTTCAAGCAATCAACCATCCAGAAGGAAATGCTATTGATATCATAATGTGTTAGCACCTCTTGTAGTTCCGATTTCTCCAGTGATATTGCAACCCAATTCTTTGTAACAACCCACTATCCTTCAATTTGCTGAATTCACCTTCAGACGGAAAAGTAATATGTAATGATGACACATTCATCTGAAATGCAACAGAAACCGACAGATATTAACTTGGGTTCAATACATCTGAAGGTAGTCTTTTAAGAGCTATAGAGAGGTAGTTGATAAATAAACGAAGCAACCCAAAAAGGTTGTCACTACTCCACATATACATGAGCCTACATCAATAATTAGTAACATGACATCCGGCACTGTTTGAATTAGGTCCATGGTGGCCCATGTGTGTGCTGATGCAAGTTTCTAGGGTGTTTACTCCCAGACTAACATATTAGGTTTCTAGAGTCCATGCCATCAACCCTGGATTAACCCTTTTATGTGAAGTGAAGAAAGATTAAGTGGGTTGGTGGGAGTGTGAGCGCTCAGAGCGAAAGAATCTGAGATGTTTGGATTTGAACTTTGGGGTGTTACAAGATAATACCATAAAGATAACGAAACATGAGTTGTGAAAAAAGAGAGACATGATTTTAAACTTTTATTACTTCAGCATTGACTGAACATTGGCACACATTAAGTAACGAACAAGCCCTGATTTAGCAACTTTGTGGCTGCAAGTTAACACCTTAAAGATAACGAAACATGAGTTGTAAAAAGAAAGGCAGGATTTAAAACTTTTATTACTTCAGTATTGACTGATCACCGGCACACATTAAGTAATGACCAAACCCTGATTTAGCAACTTTGTAGCTGCAAGCAGACAACCAAATTCTTCTATTTAAATGAAACAGACTTGGTGCCCTTTGGTATACACTGTAAATGTCAAGAAAACGAGAATAAAAGAAGACAAATGACTCAAAGAATTAAGAAATGGTGAGTTCTAGAGGATATCACAATGCCATATGAAGTAGAGGCGATAAAAGGTGGGAACAATGAACAGTAGCACATAGATGCTATAAATATAGGATGTTTGCTATAATTCTTAGGCATTCTCAGTAGACACTACTTTAAACAAATATTTGCAAGAATGCTAACCCAGATACCTTGGTAGTCAGGCTCATCAAACCTTTGACTAGTGCATCAAAAACTTGATCACGATATGATGTATTTCGAAGTAATATTCTTTGACCAGTTACTGGAGTAAAAGGCACACAAGACTGGAGCTTTGGGTAGTATTCAAGGCCATAGTTGTAGTAAGCTTCTGCCCATGATTGATCAAATACAAACTCTCCTCTAGAATGGCTGCAAGTTCACAATGTTGTTACTCAACCAATGAACAAGATGAAAGGAGCACATAGTACATGGCATGTAGGAAAACAGGAGATGATATTCTGTTAATGATGTTAAACCTTTTAAGGTAAAGCGGAACAACACCTATAATATGTCCATTCTCATCCCGTGCAACAACATGAAAAGGTAACCAGCCAGTTTCCTGAAATCAGTTGAGACCAAGGTCCCAAGGAAGACAATAAGATAACAGAGTGTACATCCATGCATATTGGTACTGAATATAAAAGTTAGAGCTAATCTTTGTTCAATCTGCGGGAGTAATTCTCATAAATAAAGCAATTGTGCAATTAAGAATCACACTAAAAAAAAGCACAATCATGATGGGTCAGGCTAAGCACATGGAAAAAGGAACTGCCTTGGTCTGTCATAGGTAATTCATAATTTGTGATGTCCCAATATGACTGGTGATATTGCAGACAAATCTTGTTTGTTGCTCTGTTGTCAATTAAACACAGCAAACTTATCATAAAAATCAATGTGTTCGAGCACTTAATAGTTAAAACTAGTGTTCACCTAAACGCTCTACAGTCAGTCACCTATCATGTAGCCATTGTTCGGGCTAAACGACCAATTAAACGGTTAAACAGACTAAATATCTGTGTAGGCAGTAGGTGAACAGTGATTAAAACTGAATTTTCTTTATATTATCTGATGAGAATACATGGTCATTAATGTGCTTACCTTTACTGCAGAACCTGATTCTTCTAAGCTTGAGAGGAATGCATAAGTAAGGAAAGGGTTGAAGTTTTCAGGATCATCTGGATCACATGCGCAGGCATCCCAATCCGCAGCAGGAATGTCCAGGATAGAAGAGGCAACAGAAATAGACACCTCACGTGGTTTTGCACCCACCTGAAAACGAAAAGAGCGATTAAGGAAATCATGAATTAGGTGCATAGGTCCCGAAAAGGAGTTCACTCAAGAAACACAAAAACACCTCTAAGGCTGACCCTGAGAGCGTATATGATTCAGCAGCAGGAGGGATCAGTTGACGTGTTGACGTGTCTCCCTTTAGGCCACCCAAAAAGTGCATTGACCTTTAATCGTGGCGCCAAGCTTCGAAGCCAACTTTTGAGGGTGGATGTCCCTGCAAATGAATGTCGCCAGAGTGAACAAACTTACTTTTGAGACCAAAATTCTTTAGCAAGGGATGAACAAACATTATACAGAATAAATATAGGTAAACAAAGCAAACTAAACAGATGCCAGAATGGGCGTAAACTATATGACCACTTTAGACCAAACTTATTCTGGAACAGCCCAGGCAGTTTGAAAAGCGTTGAATGCTACATGTGCAATACTCAGACAAGCAACTTGTAGTGTGCGATATATCCATTTCTATCCTGCTTAATGAAGCACTCGAACAAACCATCAAAACATGGCATACCATTATCTAACAGGATCGGTATACGTTAAAATGTTATAAGTGGAAATCATGATTTCTGCGTGTGGCATATATATACTGACAATCCAAACCATCAATCCGGCCCTTCAGTATAAAACGATCATCCAAAAACTTGTGCATACAGCCTTCTACCTCCAAATTTAACACTCACTCAAGTACTCAACTGTACTGTTTCGTGTCAATCAGAACCAGATAAACGGGTTCCCCTAAATCTCGCACCGCTCATTCCCTCCCAGATGAATTAATAACATGGCTGGCTGCTTCGGAACGTGGTGCGGCGTTGAAACCCTAGGGTGCCCAAGAGCTAGCTCTCACTAATCGCAACGCTGGGCGTGGATTCCACCAGCGGAATTACAGTGTGACATCGGCAAAGGCACCGGGGGCCGTGGGCGAGGGGGCACTCACGCGGCGGCCGCAGCGAGGGCCTGGGGCAAGGACGGTGGGGAAGGGTGCCGCGTCGTCACCGCCGCCGCCGAGGCCATCGCCGCTTGGTCGCGCGCCTCAGGCTCGCAGCTCGCTCCGGGCGCTGAGGTGCGAGGAGACACGCGAGCCTGTGGGGAGGGAGGCGCGATGCTGACGCTGGGTCCCGCGAGCCAAGTACGCGATGCCTGGTGTCGTGTGCGCGATTCCATTCCCGCGGTTGTCGACCTGTCGTTCACTGCAGATCGAACGAACGGTCCGACCGGACGAGATGACTCTCCACCACACGTTGCTCGTTGCCTCATTCGGTGCCAAGCCATTCATCACGTACATGTCATGTGTACAGATAAAATAAAAGTTACTGATAAAAAGTGTAGCTTATTAACTTCCCTTCTGTTAGTTAAAAATAGAAGAAAAACTGGATTTTTTTTTGTTAAAAAAAAGTTGTTCTGATGAACGTTTTTTTGTTAAAAAAAGAAAAAAAACGAAAGAAAACATCGAGACACTGAGCGGAGTGCCGCAGAAACAGCTGCCCCTTGCAAGCAGCCCAACGAAAAAAGTTGCCAAACCCATTAGCTCGATTTCCTTCTTTTAAGTTTTGTTTAAGATGTGGCCATTAGCTCAAAAAAGCTCAGACAACTGACCTCGAACTCAAGATCTATCACATCACAAGTTGATTTCTGTTCACAATTGACATGACACGAGGAATGCCATGTTTAAAAGCAGAGCTTGAGGGCAAATGAAATGTGAGTAAATCACATAGCCTCTAGAGGAATCACATCTGTCGGCAAAAGCAATGGTTTTACAGTGGAGAAGATACGAAGTAGACCAGTGGCTTTGAGTTGTGATGAGTAGTGCCTCTTACTAGCTCTAGACTAGAGTAATCACAGACTGGTTATTGACAATGGCAAGCCAATTCCTGCAGTACAAGTGTACAACATTGCATGTCATTGCCGTTACGGTCATTACAATCACAACATTGCATGTCAAGTGGCAACAAAGTTACTATTCGAGGAGGTTAAATAACATCACAG